>VDFB02049321.1:0-66508 GCA_007258455.2 Sequoia sempervirens | reverse complement strand
TATGAACTTGTGATCATGGTGTTCATTCATGGTTTTATGATTATCAAATAATCATGTTATATGTTGCAGGAAAGCTCTTGATGCATTTTTCTAGTGCTATAGCTCCAATTCCTTGAACCTGCACCATCTTCTATTTTCAGTTCTCTCTAAAAATCCTTAATGTCTGCTATGGATTAGAGAGTAACTCACAAGAATAGAAGGTATTCCATTAAATTCAATGGTTGTATCTTATATGATATCCTTCTCCTTATACGAGGTCAAGGTCTTATTAATAGAAATATTTAGTTTATTGTATAGAAATTGATCTTTTTGGGTCAGCAGACATGACAGACATTATTAATCTTGGGACAATTTATTGACCATGTAGCAGCATAGCAACATGGCACACAACTAGGCATGGATTTCAAGCCTTATTGAATTCTCTATACAATTTTTATGTTACACAGGCCCCCTTTTCAGTATGTGCACATATCACTCTTATTGTTTGCCTTATTTTTGTCTGTGATTGAAAGGAAATACTCACCAGAAGTGAACACTATTATGAATCCTTCCTTCATGCATTTTTAATAGCAGTTTGAATTTTTTTCTTCACCATATACTGTGCAGAGATGATCTCTTTAATCAATCACTGCCAAAGGTAGGTCTGGCACAGCTTCCTCTTCTGTGTGACCTGAAAATCTCTACTGTTCATACTTCCAAATTGTTTACTTACTTTCTACTGATTTCCTTCATTTTGCTGCCATTGTTTGGGTTCCTTAGTTGTTTCTTGGGTACACCATTTGGTCCTTGTTTTCATGATATGTATGCGTTTACTTTTAAATTTTGAATGGAATCATTAAGTGTGAGTAGATTTCATACCCAATGTCATTGTAGGCCTGTTTGATTTTGGGTGAGATGCAATGTTCATAGCTGTCAGTTATGCTGATGAATTGTTGCTTTTCTTTGTGTACTTTGTATTTAGAATTTTGATACAAATAGAAACAAACCAACTGTGCTGTGTTTGACCAATGGATTGCTTGGAACTCGTTAACTTTGGCATGCTAAAATGTGTAATTGTTTTTGATGACTGGTCCAGGTCAGGAAGGCCATCAATACAGGAGCCATGGACAAATGATGTCATCTGGCATAAAGGTTACCTTCATCAAATCAATTAAAGCATATTAATATAGTCCTATGTTAGGGGCATGCATAATTGGCATTGCTGTGATAGAACTTGTTCTTATTCCTTTATTTCTACCTTATTGCTTTGCATGAAATTGTTTGCTCACACATATTTTAATGGCAGGAGACCTACTGGATCCAGATAGCTTGAGAGCTGTGCTGGATGGAGTATCTGCAGTGGTAGGATTTATTGTGTAACAATTTCTGAATTGAAAATGAACAATATTTTGGATTGATTTTGCAAATGGCTGCTCCTCAGAAATATTCATGAGCTATTTTGTAAACATATACGATCCATTTCATTTGCTGCATAAGAATATAAAGTTATTGTGACAGTGTGAAACATATTTTTTCCTTGGTGAATCTTCTGTGAGGTACATGGTCTCCATGTCTTTTCAATCTTGAAACACTTCATATGCCTTCAAATAAAAAACTGGAGGAGCTGTGGAAAGATTCCAAGATAGCACCACAAAGTACATACAACCGAATGCCAAACAAGATGGCACAGGAAAAGCTGACAATGGAAAGGAGGGATCCTTGTTGAAACCTTTGGCTATTTATGATCATCCAGGCCTAGCAATGGTGACAAGATGAATACTCAGCTTATGGCCAGTCAGTGAAATGACCGTGTTTTCAAGTTCTCACCAAGAAGATTGGGATGGCCAACAATGAAATCAGCCCTGGGTAATGTGGTAACCAACAGAGGTTGGCTAGAATCACAGACTCTGATAAGGGAAGAGGAACCTGTATAATGGTCTTGTTGGATAGTTTTCCTTCTTATAGTTATTGTAAATGTCATGTATGAATGTATAAATGATAACACTAAAAATGAGAAATTGTTCTAGATTATCAAGAAGTTGAGATCCAGACATTTTTCAGGAAGCACGCTGGGACATGAGAGAAAACTTTGACTCTGTATTCTAGAATAGCAGAGATGACTTATAATGTGCTGCCCTGTTCTGGATTAGTTTTTTTTTTGGTTTTCCCCAATCAGACTACCCAGGCATTTCGTCAAACAGTTTACTTTGTATAGTGTTCTGAGTTTATTGTCAATTTGTTTACAGGAGTATGATGAATATTTGCATAATGCATTCATAAACTTCCCGCAATTCCTTTACAGAATAAACAAAGACTGAAAATACATAAAGTAAACTCAAACACAAGTGCAGCTGTTATATCCGCTCAGGAAACTAACATGATTCTAATTTAGCAGAAATTGACAAGTTGCTACGTTAAAATCATGGAACATATTGCTGACCTGGGAACATATCCAGAAGTATTTTATGCAGCAGTAAATAAAATCATCTGCTTAACCTCAGGAAGAACAGTCATATAATTTGCACCAATGTCCTGCTACACCCACAGTCATTTGCTAACTAATATTTGCTAGATATATAACCCGCTGTTTCCTCCAGTAATTACAATTTAGCCGTGCTACCTTAAGAGACCCTGACACTCATAAAGGACTTCGACTTCATATACTGAATTCAAGCTGCTCCCGACACATAATGAACTCCCACAAAATTCTAGCAAGAATCCCGACTAAGCCTTATTAACAAATCATTGGTGTAGGCGGTGCTGACTCAGGATTCTACTTGTCTCTGTTCCACATCATTATTGGCATCTGCTGTTAATTATCATCGAAGACCAAAGGTTCTATCGGTGAGTTTAATAATTCCGAACTGCCTTGAAAAAATGTCGAGCTATTAATAAAATAGTTTCCCTTCAGTTCTGTCGGCTTCTTGTATATTATTAATCCTTTGCATAATTGACACATCTTTCATTAATCTTCAGCCTTAATCAATACATGGTGCGAGCTACGTTTTAAAGAGGTGTTCAATTCTTCCACGTCCTTCACATAAATCAGCTAATCTGGGAATATAAGCGGCAGTTACAAGAATTGAGATGTCTCCTGATAAGCTTCACTTCCACGTTGGTCTTTGTCTTCACTGACCAGCATCTTAATTTTGGACCACATTACTTCTTTGATGATCCTGTGTCTCTATCCAAGTTACTCAAAAACACCCGACTTAAAGTTTACGGCAACTTCAATATTAGTTTAGCCAACACTTATCCTCTGTCTCCATGGTATGGTATTATTAAATAATGCCAACTTACAATTATAGGTTCATGACTTCTCTGTATGATGCATTATACTTAAGGTTCACAACTTCCTTTTAAAACTGGAATTTCTTTCATTGTCTTGGCAACTTCCTTCATGAATGACATACAACTTTGATAAACTGATATACGTCTCCAAGTTAGACCAGCTGTGTGAAGCCACTGACGACATCACAATGTTTTAATAATTCTTCCCTTTTTCCTTTTTTTAACACCCGAATCCTCTATTTTTTAAATTCTTAATACATCACATATAAATCTGAGAATATTGGTCCCGTGAGACTATTTGTCGTGCGATATCAATATAAGAAACTAAAGTATAACACCAAACTCTTATTCAATCTGCAACACATGATTATCGACTCCATACTCAACAACCATTACTTATCAAGAAACTACAATAATGGAAAAGCTTTCACCATGAGTATTGTTTGCTATGAAAATAAATACTCTTTACCTCAGACTGTCGGTAAACAATTTTGAAATTTCCTCCAAAATTGTCCCAATTTCAATCTCTGTGAAAACTTGATATGAAATAGTCTCAATCTCAAATTCTGTAGTAACAGTTAACTCATGCGTGAAATTTGGATGGCTCCACCTGCAATCAGCCGGGACAGATCTTTCATTGTCGAAGCCAATCCTCTTTCAGGGGTCACCCCACCTTAGAAAGGTTGAGAACTACGTTTTCCAACAAGAACCCTATTTCCAAAACCAAAAATCCAACCTTCTTTGTAATGAGCTCTCTCAATCTTTTATTCATTTCCAAATTGTAACTCCTCCAAGACTACTTGAATTCTCCTTATTTTCTTTTTTTATTTAAATTCTTGTGAGAATTCACTTATTTAATAGTAACTTAATTAAATCACTCAACTTTAAATACTTAAGTTACTTTAACAACATTAAATAGTTAATTTAAGTTGCCTTAATATTTAAATCTCCATGGCAACTTTAAATTAATTATTTAATTATATGTTGACTCAAGTCGGGGACATTATAGTCCACCCTTCTCAAATATTGTTTGTCCTCAAGCAATGTCAGCACAACCACGAACCACTTGTTTGAGACAACCCGAAACCAATTGTTATTCCAGGATCCCAAACCAATCTCCTGTAGTGACCACCAATTTGCTGTTGCACCACTCTGATAAAAACAATCAGCTCTTCATACCAAATCCGAGTTCGCCTTTCTTGCGATCTCTCAAAACCGTCAACCTTTGCCCCCAAACTGAAACAATTCTGAATTATATCTGAAAATTATGGCATTCTTTGCTGCCATACAATCATGAAATTTTGAATTTCAATCAACTCATCAGTCAAAACTGTAAAAATCAGAATTTTAACGTTGGAGCAGCAGCTGCAAAGAATAAAATTTCCTGTATGTAAAGGATTTAAGAGCCAAAATCTGATTGAAAGAACTTCCCAAATGTCAAAGATATCATCATCATTAAGTCTCCATTGATAAAAACTCCACCTATTGACTGAAAATTCTGACCAAACCATCAAATGTTGACTGATTA
This sequence comes from Sequoia sempervirens, assembly GCA_007258455.2. NCBI lineage: Eukaryota > Viridiplantae > Streptophyta > Pinopsida > Cupressales > Cupressaceae > Sequoia > Sequoia sempervirens. The sequence goes on along the minus strand of VDFB02049321.1, from coordinate 61,710 downwards.
AGAAATGAACAGCAGCTGCAAGTCTGAAATTTTGCCTATAGCCCATCTATGAAACAAAATCTGAAAGTTCATAAATCCAATATTGAGTTATACCTGGATCCCAAAACTTGTATTCTTCATCAAACGTAGCAATAAAATTGGGTTGAGTTTCATCCAATTCAAGATGTTCAACATTAACATTAAATTCATGAAGCAAATCACATTCATACAAAGACAATTGACTGCTGCTAACTCTCATAAAATCTACATTTTTTCCATCATTTTCAATGGTGTCTTTGTATGACTCATGTATACCTTCTTCCAATTCCGAATGCTCATCAATACCTGCTGATTCTTGAAGTGTAGCATGCTGAAAACTGCCTTCAATACTTGTTATATCAGCTATATCATGGCTGCAATCTGCATTTCACATGAAAATTGATCCTCAAAATTTAAAAATTCATATTGAGGATGTAGGTTTCCATTTCTATTAGCATGTCGAACCTCTCTAAAATGACGAGTGCTAGAATCATTATGCCCCATTTCATCTCCATGGAGCTCATCAATCCCTTCAACAATTTGTTTGATCTCCATTTTCCTTGTTTCACTTCCTTGTTCCTTGGATGTAGTTGCACAAAAACTGAAAATTTCTGCTTTGCTTAAAAATAATGAGCCATACTTAATTGTAAGCAAAGATCATCAGCCTCTTTCTCCTTGTCTTTAGTATACTTCATAGCTAGATCCCTGTCCTTAAGCAATTGCACATAATTTGTTTTCATTGTTTCCAATGCTTCTCCAATAGTGTACAATTGATTAGGTGTGACTCCATTTGCAACTCCTTTTTTCCTCTCCTCAATTTGAGCCTTCCAAAAGAGATCTTCAATGGCATTGTGTATATGATCAAAACGTGATAGGGCTGCAACAATCATATCTTCGGTGAATTTCATCTTTTCCTTCAAATCATTTGACTCATTGGGCAAAGGATCATTCTCAACTTTATGCAGAAATACTTCTGATTCCCTTCAATGACACAACTCTCAACATCAGCTACCTTTATTACATCCTTAGAAGGAATTTCATCAATTGTTGCAATTTCTTTTTTTTTTCTATTTTTTCCTCACATGTCAAGGTACCTCTTCCTTTTGAATTTTTTGTTATAAACTCCTAATTATCCATGAATGGTTTCAGCTTTCTCTCACATTGCTTCAACACATATTTGGCCAACTCATAAGCAACTAAAGAAGTGACCTGTTCTCGCTTCAGGATAGCCAATAACAAAGTTATGCTAGGCTGAAAAAGCACATCACTTCTATTGATAGTTTGAACCATAACAACTTTCATAGCTGCAATAATATCATCATTATGTTCTTTTCTGATTGTAGCAAGGAAATAGTAAAACATGTTATAGATCAAGTCATGTAATTCAAGGTCTAGCATAAGGTTACTCAATCTGATATTTACAAAAGTTTTGAGTACTGCAATCCTTGTAAAAAAGTGAAAACCTTTGATATCGCCTAAGTCTTGAAAACTATCCACCAACAATTTAATTACCTCTTTCTTTGTTTCGTCATCATAAGGTACTTGGGGTGCCAATATTCTTATGACCTCATTCAAACAAGAAGCAACCAGCAATCTTACCTCTTCATCAGCATGTCTCAACCACCTGTGCTGACCCAAAAAAGTCACTGTAGGAGCAAGAGCAATCTGCAATACGTTAGGAGGTGACTGCTCAACAATGACCAAACATTCTTCTACGCCTTTCAATGTGGCCAATCCATCATTCTTTGATTGAGATTCGTTACCAAGCTTACTACTAGATTCATGGAGAAGTCTTGCCAACCATTTCCTGTCTTTGCTTGCCATGCTAAAACATCTGAAAGTTAAAGCTTTGAACTACCCGACTGGATGGCAAGAGTAAACTAAGCTCTGATACCAATGTAATGTGCTGCCTTGGTCTGGAATATTTTTTTTTTGTTTTCCCCAATCAAACTACCTTGGCATTTCATCAAATAGTTTACTTTGTATAGTGTTTTGATTTTATTATCAATTTGCTTACAGGAGTATGATGAATATTTGCATAATGCAGTCATAAAATTCCCTCAATTCCTTTACAAAATAAACAAAGACTAAAAATAGATAAAGGAAACTCAAACACAAGTGCAACTGTTATATTTGCTCAAGAAACTAACATGATTCTAATTTATTAGGAATTGACAAGTTGCTACATTAAAATCACGAAACATATTGCTGACCTGGGAACATATCCAAAAGTATTTTATGCAGCAGTAAATAAAATCATTTGCTTAACCTTAGGAAGAACAGTCATATAATTTGCACCAATGTCTTGCTACACCCACAACCATTTGCTAACTAATATTTGCTAGATATATAAACTGGTGTTTCCTCCAGTAATTACATTTAGCCATGTTACCTTAAGAAACCCGACACTCATAAAGGACTTTGACTTCATTTACTAAATTCAAGCTGCTCCCGATACATAATGAACTCCCATGAAATTCTAGCAAGAATCCTGACTAAACCCTATTAACAAATCATTGGTGTAGGCGGTGCTGACTCAGGATTCTACTTGTCTTTGTTCCACGTCATTATTGGCATCTATTGTTAATTATCATCAAAGACCAAAGGTTCTATCAGTGAGTTTAATAATTCCAAATTGCCTTGAAAAAATGTCGAGCTATTAATAAAATAGTTTCCCTTCAGTTCTGTCGGCTTCTTGTATATTATTAATCCTTTGCATAATTGACACCTCTTTCATTAATCTTTAGTCTTAATCAATACGTGGTGTGAGCTACGTTTTAAAGAGGTGTTCAATTCTTCCATGTCCTTCACATTAATCAACTAATCTAGGAATATAAGCGACAGTTACAAGAATTGAGACGTCTCCTGATAAGCTTCACTTCCACGTTGGTCTTTGTCTTCACTGACCAACATCTTAATTTTGGACCATGTTACTTCTTTGATGATCCTATGTCTCTATCCAAGCATCCCTGACCATGCTCGAGAAAGCTTTGAAGTAATGGCAACATCTAGATATAGCTCCCATCTATATTTCCTCTGGCAAACTATATTCCATGATTTGAAGAATTCTGAACGCCACCTAATGTTTGCTTATGAACTACGACCACCTAAGAAGGAAAGTCACTTGATATGGTATCTTATGGCCCCTGAGGAGTTTGAAATTGTTTTTTTCCTACCTGACTATACCACGGTGAAGGAAAGTTCCGAAAGTAAATGATAGAGCCCAAAATCCTTGCAATAGTAAGAAACGACAGCTACTAAGAGACCCAGATGAATTACGGCTCCCAATTCAAATGGCGGTTACTCAAAGAAACCCGACTTAAAGTTTACGACAATTTCAATATTAGTTTAGGCGACACTTATCCTCTGTCTCCATGGCATGATATTATTAAATAAGGCCAACTACAATTATAGGTTCATGAGTTCTCTGTATGATGCGTTACACTTAAGTTTGACGGCTTCTTTTTAAAACTAGAATTTCTTTCATTGTTCTGGCGACTTCATCAATGACATACAACTTCGATAAAATGATTAACATCTCCAAGTTACACCAGCTGTGAGGAATAAACGCTCAAGCCACCAACGACATCACAATGTTCTAATAATTCTTCCCTTTTTCCTTTTTTTAACACCCAAATCCTCTCTTTTTTCAATTCTTAATACACCACATATAAATTTGAGAATATTGGTCCTGTGAGACTCTTTGTCCTGCGATATCAATATAAGAAACAAAAGTATAACACCAAACTCCTATTCAATCTGCAACACATCATTATCGGCTCCATACTCAATAGCCGTTACTTATCAAGAAACTACAGTAATTGAAAAGCTTTCACCGTGAGTATTGTTTGCTATGAAAATAATTACTCTTTACCTCGGACTATTGGTAAACAACAACTTTGAAATTTCCTCCAAAATTTTCCCAACTTCAATCTCTATGAAAACCCGATATGAAATAGTCTCAATCTCAAATTCTGTAGTAAAAATTAACTCATGTGTGAAACTTGGATGGCTCCACCCGCAATCAGCTTGGACAGATCTTTCATTGTTGAAGCCAATCCTCTTTCGGAGGTCACCCCACCTCAGAAAGGTTGAGAACTATGTTCTCCAACAAGAACCCTGTTTCCAAAACCAAAAATCCAACCTTCTTTGCAATGAGCTCTCTCAATCTTTTATTCATTTCCAAATTGTAACTCCTCCAAGATTTCTTGTATTCTCCTTTTCTTTTTTTATTTAAATTCTTGTGAGAATTCACTTTTTTAAAAGTAACTTAATTAAATCACTCAACTTTAAATACTTAAGTTACTTTAACAACATTAAATAATTAATTTAAGTTGCCTTAATATTTTAATCTCCATAGCAACTTTAAATTAATTATTTAATTGTATGCTGACTCAAATTGGGGACCGTACATGACTTTGGTCTGCGAACCCAACAAGGAAAGTTTGAGAGGCCTAATTAGTCTTTTGAAGAGAGATATCTTAGACTAAATACAATAAATATATATATCAACAATACTGTATTGAAATATATTCAAAGGTAGTGTAAAAATTGGCAATCCCATATAACCCTCATTTAGTTTTGCAAAGACTTGTGTTACAATACTTTGTCTACTTAACTTAGTTTATATCACTTTTTCACCTAATGCAAGCATTATGGGCCCCACAAACAAGTGACAATTAGGTTTCTGATTAAATTTCAATTTTCATCCTTGAATTGCCTGTTGAACTTTAGACAAATTGTTCTCAGGTTGTGAAAATATGTTACTACTTACTATTATAAGGCTTAACAAATGGATTTATGAAGATCTCAGCTTCCAACTAACATTGCAGGTCTCTATATCTAGTCTGTGTGCATATCGAAATTGACTTGATGTCATACACCCCCACTTAGATGGTCAGAAATGATGAAAACGTATTCTGGTTGGCTAAATGAAAGTGGTCTAGGTCACTTTCTTTGCTTAGATATCTTGATGACATAAACAGATGCTCCAAAAAGGCCAACTTGTGTATTTGGACAAACTAGGCTCAAGAAATCAAATTTTTACATAATCAGGGAACTTTTCTCAGATGGCCCAAAAAATGAAAAATTGGAAGTACATGCCAGAGATTTACCTCAAACACCTTGACTTTTACCTCAGGTACATTGATTTTACTGTTAGACAGTCTCAACTTCTCCTTTTGTGCTGGTGCAACATGCAATCTGTGTGAAAGGGCTTATATATGAGCTCACAATAAGTAGGTGATTGGCTTTATGTAAATCTAGGGTGTTGGAGCTTAGAAAACAATAACTTCTTGTTGGAAAAATTACAATTTCTGTATTTACTATTTCAATAAATATGATCAGTTTGTAAAATCTGATGTACAGACTGAGAATAAGGTTCTCATGGCTGCAAACTGATTGCTCGGTGTGGATGGATGTCAAGATTGGTGGGTGTGGGTTTTAGGATTTGAGGGTTGCAAATTTGTATGGATTGCTGTCTTCAAGAGCAATCAAATTTTCATAGACTGCTGGAATGTGATTATTATTTTTGTGCTGGTGGAATTTTCCCAAATTTTCTCTAAATAAATTCAAACTTCAGGCTTTCTTGGCTGAATTTTGTCTAATTCAATATGTTTCTTGCAGTCATAGTACAAGAATGGCTTAGGAAGTCATAGGGTTGGATGTCAATGAGGCAGAAGACATAGGGTCAGATGTCAAAGGGGGTTGAGATCACTGGTATGAATGCCATAGGGTCTAAAGTCTGAGGGTAGGAAGTCAGTTTGCCTGAAGTTCAAGGGCTCCAAGTTTTGAGTCTACAAAGTTGGATGATCAGAACTGTTGTGTGCAGGAATCTGAATGAAGACGACCCATAACACAAGGCTTATCCAGACATAGTGTTGGACATGAAAGGGATTTTAGGTCATGTGAATGAATGCCATTGGGGTGACAATCTGAGGGTTGGATGTCTGACTGCTTGATGGTCAAGGGGTGGAAGCTTTGAGTTCCTGAAGTCCAAGGGTCAGATGCCATTGTGTGCAGGAATCCAAAATAATTCATCACATGAGGCATAACAAATTTACATGCACTGCTGCCTCTGAATTTGCATGTAATGATGGCTGTAAATTTGCAGGCTTCTGAACTGTGAAAAATAGAACTTTTTGGCTGGTGGAATTTTTTGAAAATTTGTCTAAATAAATTCAAGTTTTAATGTTCCTTGGTTGAATTTTTTCTAATTCCATAGGTTCTTGCAGTAATAGCATAAGAAGTCCTAGGCCAGAGTCCTAAAGTCATGTTGAATAAAGTTATAGTCCACAATAGTTGAGTCTCATGGCCAAATGTCATTGGGTTGGATGTCAAAGGGGCAGAAGACATAGGGTCAGATGTCAATGGGGTTTGAGATCATGGGGGTAAATGCCATAGGGTCAAAAGTCATAGGGTTGGATATCTGACTACCTGAAGTTCAAGGCCTGGAAGTTGAGGCCCTAAAGTCCAATGGTCGGGTGCCATCATGTGTAGGAATCCAAATGAAGATGATTCATAACACAATGCACAGTCAAAGTACCTGTATTGGACATTTTGACACTTGTGAGTCCCATCTTGTCTACAAGGAAGTGAACTTGAGACATCATGCTCATTGAGTACATGGCCATTAACTTAAGTTGCCACAGCCGTGCATAAAGGCCCTAACAACACCCCTAATCTCTTGCCACTCAGCCCCACTTTTTAAACAACAAAATGTCAGCAGAATTGCAGCCTTTAAAGTCCATTTCTTTTGCAGAGATAACATCCATTGATGGGGCAACCTTTGAATTTTCTTGTAATGTTTATAGTTATTCATATCATAGAAGTATAAATCCTCAAAAAATTGCAAAAATCATGATTTTTAAAAAATCTCTGGCTGAAACAAAATTTTCCCCAAAAAATTGCGATTTAATCAGCTGCTATTTTCAACGATTTTTAAGGGTTTAAATTGCATAAAAATCAATTTTAGATGCTAACACAGTGATAATTTGGAGCTTCAATTTGACACTAGCCATCAAGTTTTAATGACAATTGGGTAGGGTAGTGACAATTTTATAATCAAGTGGGAAGCAAAAATATATACATAACAATATATAGACATGGAACTAGAAGCATAATGGTTTCTATCAAAAAGATAAAAATCAGCTTGTAGTGCTAAAATAGTGAATTGTAGCAATATTTTATATCAAAATGAAGGATTGTTTTGATTATATTTAAATTTCCTATATATTCCGCAGGCTTAATGCTTTGTTAATTGGTGAAAGTCACTCCTTAAATGCATGCCCTGCACTTGTTAGGGAATCACATTCCATTTATGATTGTCATATACATGGAGATTCAGAAGGCCTGCAAGGAGTACAATAGCAGCACATTAATGCTTTAGACATATATAGTGTAGCATTCCATGCATGTTAAATAGGTTCATACAAACTAATACATGCCTTGAGAGAAGTCATGCCCTAGTCTTGTGGGCTTATCTTAATCCCTCCCGAGGTAGGCCTCATATATTTTCTCTTTTAACAATCTAGATAGATTTCAGCAACAACTATCCCATTAAAAGGGAATGTTCCTCGTCCTTTGATTTTCCATTGAAACCTGTATCTGTAATCTCTCAAATTCTCAACTCAAAGTCCATCAATGTTTTTAACTCCATCATCCACTTATATGCAAAATCAAGGAAAATTTAATTGAATAATAATAGCTAAATTGTGGCTCAAATAGTTGCTCTCATCTTTTGTACTAGCAGGTCTTTATTATCTAATGGAAAATATTTATCACTCAGTTTACAGTTTTACAAATTTGCTAAAATGGTTATCAATGAGAACATTTCAATGTCATTTATGATCTTTTCAGATGTAAGATTCTATTTCAAAAGCATTTTCTATTATTTGTAGAGGTTGTTTGTTAAAATTCAGAACCTGCTTGAAATCACGGGCAAGTAATAAATTCACAAATTGCAATAAGCTAGCCGAAGCTTCAGACAAGGCATCACTTCATGTTCTTGACAGCTGGAGGAGATGTGGTGACAAGAGATGGGAAAGCTGTTGAAAAATTTGAGCTGGGCATAGAATTACTATCGTTTATATCCTTTGGCGCCGCTTCTCATCAATAATCCTTGAAGAATGAGCATTGTCGGTGATGTCAATATTTAGTGATCGCTTTTGGTTGATAGTCAGGAGGCTTGAATAAATGTTTTAGTCGATGCTCAAGGAAATTTGATGCTACTGCCAAGTGGAGGTGACGTGGCTAATTGGAGCTAGTGATGGGTCTTACAGGGGAGGTTGCATGTGGATGCTACCGTTTATAGTCCCTATATTCTCATAGCATTGTGGCTAATAGAAGCAGACGGAATGGGCGCTACACATGGTGACTAAGGCATCGAGACACAAAAAGGTTGCGTGGTGTAACATGGAATAAAAGTATCGGGCACTTGAAGAATTGTATATTGAGTGATTTAAATTTATCAATTAAGGGAGGCTGGAGCATTACGAAGAATTGATTTGATTTATCATTAGTATTGAATTTCTTGTAATAATGTTCCAAGTATTGATAACGCCTTCTTTATGAGGAGTTGCGTTTCGAAATTTATTGGAGCTGCTTCATACTTATGAGTGCAAAATAACTTTGCCACCTACCATCTTAGTATTTGAATGCTTTTTTATATGTTAAGGGGTCGAGCTGCTTGGAAATTGAGTTCGGGATTTTGCAGAGGATAATTTGAGTAGTGGTTTTAGCCTGTATTTGTTAACTCAGTTTCAGACAGGGCAGCATGTGATAACAAAGTATTGGTAATTTGTCTATTATTTAATGCATCCAGGAATTGGCACACGAATCAGGTCAGAAATATTAATTCTAATTTGGTCAATGTGAAGAACTCTGGAATTCTTGTAGCTTCTCTTTGAAGGCAGTTATTATTCTTAATAAATGGTGATTGGGTATTTCAATTGGAAGTTGAACTCATGGATGCAATGGAATGTTGATTTTATTGGGAATGAGAATTTTAATGATCTATTAAGTGTATTTCAACTTTCTATTGATGTAAAGTCAATCTATACTGTTGCCAATGATTCAACAAAATGTCTTTGTATTCAATTGGTTGAAAAATAGAAAAAAATATTTATATGCAAATTGGGGTAGTAAAATGTCTTTGTATTCAATTGGGTGAAAAATAAAAATAAATATTTATATGCAAATTGGGGTATTATCTTACACTATTGGCGGCAAGCCAGTCAATAGAGAAAGTAAAGTACTTGGCAACAAAGCCAGCCACTTCCACTTTTCCGCGGGCTACATTAAAGAAAAGTAAAGTAAAGCACTTGGTGGCATAGCTAGCCACTTCCACTTTCAGCGGGCAAGAAGAAATGAAAGGAAACTCAACCACTTATTCAATGGGAGTGAAGTACAAAATAATTGAAAGTAAATAGGCTAATAGCTGATTGTTACGTGTTACAATGAATGTTAGATACAAGTTATAATGATAAGAACTTCACAAAATGATAGCCTATTACAATATAGATTAGTCCCTGCAACATACAATCAATTAGGCATCATAAAACAAGCAAATACCATGAATAGATCAGGTCTGATATAGAATGACAAGAGTCTGATTTTTTGGGCTGATACACCAACCAAACCCTTTCAAATGCTCATAACTCTCCAACCATCCAATGGAATGACCTCAAATTTGTTGCAAAGTGAAGAGCAACTCTAGGCATCCAACTTCAAGCAGCAAAACACCTTGAACTAGGCAATATATCTCGTGCACGGATCCCAATGCACTTCCAGAAATGGTACGACCTCCCTAGGAAGGTCGACCTCCTCTCTAAAAGCTGGTTCTCTGCTAAAAATCACCAAAACTTGTGTAAGGGGTCACCCAAGTGATAGGAAGCTTCAGAAATAGTACCCACAAAAATATCTTGTCTCCTCAGATCATTACAAGCAAAAACGTGCATCAGCCATACACAAACCAGCAACATGAAAAACTGATAAATCACTCCAAAATTATCTCCAAACTGGAAACTAACACACACACTCACAAAAAATTGCTAGAAAACATCAAACCCAACAAGAACGGAAAGCATAAAGAAAGCCATCACCAATGAACGCACTACTGCAACCTAAGTCACCAAGTTCGAATTCAAATTCAATTTCGGCAACATTGAAATTTGAATGAAATTCGACAAGAAAAAAATTCGAAAAGTATAAAATTCGGATTAAATTTGCCTTGTGCAATTATTTTTTTTATATAAATATAAGTAATATATCCATACAATTGTCTAAATAGTTTAACATTGATAAATATATTTGAATCATTACAAAAAGATGACACATTTATAAAATATAAACCATAAGAAACAGTTTTGTGAATGTTAATTAGTAAATAATAAATATATTATATAATAGAATAGAGTTTTAATATAATAGTAAATAGTTAATATTTTAATACATCATACAAATTAATTTTTAATATAAATTTAATTATATAAAAAAATAAATCTAAAATCTAAACATATGGGAACCTTATATTAAAATAACAGTAATATCATTATAGATTATAAATTTATAATAATACAAATATATTAATTATTAATTTTGAGTATAAATTTAATATATATAAAATAATAAAATAAAATCTAAATAAAACATACCTAATATTATATAACTAACCCTTATAAAAAATGCATGAAACAAAAAATGAAGAAAATGATGGTGACGGCCTACCTTGCAGGTTTAGCGATGCCGACGGTGAAGGTTTGCAGGGCATGAGAGGATTCCGTGCAGAGCGTGAAGATTTCGTGCAGGAAAAGGGCATGAAGATTTTTGTCGCCTCCCGAGCCGCAAATTGCAAACAACTTCAATCGCAACACCAGAAACCGTCACTGGAGTTTCACCTTCAGACTTCAACTCTTATTTTCGCCTTCAACTAAGAGCCACAAATTCCGTCACCTAGAGATGTAGCTTAGAATCGAACAATTAATTTCGCCTTCAACTGCTCGAGATGTAGCTTTCACTCTTTGCTCTGCTATTTAAAAGAAAAACGCGTCTAGAAACCCTAAAATTTTGCCCAAAAAAAATGTATTTTAACTGAAGTGAAATCTATTTTTTTCTTCGTACGAATTTTGGACGAATTTAATCAAATACCATGCAAATTTATCAAATTCGACGAATTTTGAATTTGAAGGTTGAAATACGTCGAATGCGGTGACTTAGACTGCAACCTCTGAGTGAAGCTACAACCACTATTCAGTTAGGAGTTGTCTCTCAAATTCGAAACTAAAGAAAGCTTGGAGGGGTATCATACTCAAAGCCCAAGAGTCTGAAACCAATTCGGCAACACTTTGTTATTATAAAATTGCATAACCAAAATGAGAGGGAGAGAGGTTTATTTACAAGCCCAAGACCTAGAAGTTCAAATTCCAAATTCTGTCCGCCAACTTCCTAGGGCAATATAATATTCATTTTAAAACATGACTTTTCAAACCTAGGCATCCACTTTACTTGGCATCAAAATAACATTAAAAATGCATAAGTCTTCCTAGATGGGTGTCCAACACGAGTCCAACTTTTAAAAACAACTTAAGTTATGTTGCCTAGGCGTGGGGGTCCAAAAAGCAACATTAAAATATAACATAAGTTATTAACCTTTCCTTTTTGAACTCCAAGAATGTTGGAGAAGCCATTGCCAAAACTACACCGCCACACTGCCAAAAATAGTAACTCAGTGTAGAATTGTTGCTAAACCACACTACCAGAAATAGAACTTCCTAAAAATAGTATACTGCTAAAAATAGTAAGTGACTACAAACACCATTTGAGCACATTCCGGGTAGCTGTCGTAATTTACTAAAATTAATAAGTCTAGAAATAGGCACTGCTAAAAATAGCTGACTACCCACCAAAGCTCTTTGAAAACCCAGAAAGAACCAAAAAACTGTAAACATACTTGCAAACTCCTGCAACCAACTCCTAAAATGCCAAAAAGATACCTAAGAAGCTAATAATGACATTTATACACTTTGACTTGAGGTACACAAGTGCCATCATCACCCCATCAACTCTTGATTGATGGGAGATAGGTGCCACCTCTATTTAGTCAAGGTCACCTTTGTCTTAGTCAAGTTGAGCGAACTAATCTACAGATTGGCAGTTCAACTCTAGACTTCATAGTTAGACTGAGTTGATTGATCCATTGATTGGCAATTAAACTCATGACCATTGGCCATGTCATTTCCTTGAGTCATTCACCCAACTAGCCTATATGTACTTTGTCCTTTCATTTGATTTGTTGATTTGATTGATTTGATTCCAAAATAGCTTGTGTTATTGCATATTGCATTATTTGTTTTGTGCTTGCAACTATTTTAACTTTCTTCATGCACCTAGATTCAGGCTCCTGTAAACTGAACCCTGACCTGAACCTGGGATGAATTGGACTTGGATATCTTTTTTTTTCCCAGCGGATCAGTAATTTAAGGATCTGAAGGTAATATTCAGTTGTCATTAACACCCATCATAAATCCTCCACTATCTCTCCAATATTAGTCATAATCATAAGGGAAAAACACCTATATAACTGAAAGGAAGCATCTCAAGACATCCTCCCTGTCATTTAGATGATTCGCAACAATCACAATATGCAGAAAATTAAGATGCTATATATGTTTGCCATTTAGTATCTTTCAAAGAATGTGGAGTGGCGAGCCTTGAATGCATGAATTTCAAGAAATATTAAGAGGAAGTGAAAACAATATTGGGTGCAGAATTATTCTAACTTGCCATTTCCCCTACTATAATACCAGTCGTTTTTGTAGATACTGCAATGTTGCCAGCATTAATTGCAGTGCAATGGTTTCTCTTGCAAATAATACATGCCAAATCAATTTATTGGAAACTCTAGTTTCCCTTACTATAATACCAGTCATTTTTGTAGATACTGCAATGTTGCCAGCATTAATTGCAGTGCAATGGTTTCTCTTGCAAATAATACATGCCAAATCAATTTATTGGAAACTCTAGTGCACTAGAATAGTGCAAAGGATTTGTTGCATGAGGTATCTCCATAATCCAGCTTATTGGCCTTATTAGAAAAGCTCACCAAAAGATGGATCAGTGGAGAATTCAATCTTGTCATAGGTTATAAGAAATTTGTAGCATATTGATCTGTTCTAGCACATTCATTACATTTTGACAGAGTGCAAGGAAAGGGTGAGGACTGTTGACATTATAATTTGACAACAGTTCAAGTTACACAATATGATACTCTAAGGCTTCATTTGGCAGTCCCAAACATTTACTAGAGGGACCATTTACTAGAGGGACTGGATGGAGAGATAAGTATATAACTCAAAGAAATTCAAGCAGTGGGGATCACAGCTCTCCCCTCCTTGTAATAGTTCACTCGCAATCCTATTCTTCATGGATCCTCACAAACACTGGTCATGGTTCAGTGTTTTCACGAAGAAGCCTGCTTCAAATGTAAGTATTGTATTTGTAGTTCTGTTTGTAAGCACTTTGTATCGCTCATGGATGGTATGATAAGAAAATATAAATTGACGCTGATCAGTAAAGTTAAGCTCACCTGAAAGCACCTAAGCAAATCTTGGATGTGGACCATAGATTTCCAACAGGGGAAATGACAAAATCCCTAAAACAAGTCTTGAGAGAAGTACAGGGATTAAGAAATATCCTGCAAAATCTGAGGTGATTTTTCTTGTTTATTATCAAATATAAGGTGGCTTTTCATAGCCTGACTAAGTTGTATTTCTTATCTGTTTCATATGGTATGAAAAACATGTTCATTTCAATTTGAGACATAATATTTCCACAGTCTATAATAGTGTTAGAGTGTGCTTCTGGCTGTAACTGTGTAGTAGTTTTTCGCATCCTTAATGCTTCCTACCTGATGCAAAAAAACTATGATACAGTTACAGCCAGAAGCACTCTCCAACATTTTCATTTTAATTCAACTTATTTCTCTGGCATAGCTTTCTGGTTGGATTTTGGTTGAATACAAGTTGGAAAATATGACCCTTAATGCTTTTGATCATTTTGCATAGTTTACCTAACCAATTTCGGTAACATTGGCAGATATCATGTGTTGGTGGCTTTGGATCAAATGAAGCTATGTTTAAAATAAATGGAAGGGCAAATATCAAAGCAATTCAAGAAGCTTCGGAATCTGGTATACTTTATCTTCTTAGCCATACAAATGACTTTCAAGTACATCTCAATTCATTTCACAGAGCTACTTTGTGCCTTCGTTGCTAGTTCCAAATATGCAGTCACACCTTTAGTTTCTTAGATTTATATTATTATTTTCTACCAGTTTGTATTAGCTTTAAAGCTGTTTTGTTTAGCCTTAATCTTTAATGAGAAAGTACTTAATGCTTGTTATTTCTTTCAAAATTATTTGTGGTTTTATATGCCAATGTATGAAAACGATCACCCTGTTAAGAGCCAAGGCCAAAGCAACTTGATTATGTCTATTCAAGAGCATCTTGATTTCAAGCACTATGGAAATAAAATTTTAGAGCATTATTATGCTAATGTTTTTGTTTGAAATTGGTCAAAGCCAAAGGTAATAGAAAGAAGAAATAAATTATACTAATGTTTACAATTGACCAAAGTTGGTCAATGGGACTTGAAAGTACCACTCAGCTATGATAGGAAAGGGCTAGGGTTAATAGAACCATAAATTAAGAAAAGTCAGCAAATACTTAAAAATATTACTAAAGAGGGTAAATGGTAAACCTGAAGTTTTCAAACCCCAAACCACATGACCTAAATACAGATGTGCCAATTAACCAAAGTTGGTCAATGGGACTTGAAAGTTTCAAACCCCAAACCACATGACCTAAATACAGATGTCTCAATTAACCAAAGTTGGTCAATAGGACTTGAAAGTACACTCAGCTATGGTAGGAAAGGGCTAGGGTGAATAGAACCGTAAGTTAAGAAAAGTAAGCAAATACTGAAAAATATTGCTAAAGAGGGTAAACCTGAAGTTTTCAAACCCCATACCACATGACCTAAATACAGGTACAAGTTTATTACTGTACAATACTTGTGAGGGAAGGACCCTTTAATTTTTTTGATAAAACAGCAATTAAATTAAAATAATAGTGGTAGTTTTTTACAACAGACCATAACCATATGTTGTTAGCCATTAGTGGGTGACAAAGCGTACCAAAAAGAGAACAGTATGCTTTGAGCACCAAAAAGATCATGACAGCTTTACATAGAAATTATAAAGAGTCAAGACTATATCATATAGTAGTGAGATACAAACAGAAGTACTAAGAAAAGAAGGATAATGACATACTGTGGAAAATACCTCCTACTTGTCAGAAGAAGGATAGTTAAAGACACATCTATGAGATATCTCATTGAGTGAATGCTGTTCTCTCATAGCCTCCTCCTTGGCTTTGTTTGGCTCATTAGTTCTGAGTTAACCTCCAAGCTGAAGTAGACTCCCTTGTAGTCAGCTTGAAGAGGTTGTTTGGAGAGGTGAGGCATGTTTTTTGGCAGCCACCTGCTGGGTCACCTTGTTGAATTGCCCTTTTTTCCAGAGATTAAAATGGTCTCAATGGCCTCAGTTTGGTTGGCTACATTATGGTGGCAGAAAAAGAGTAGGCTACACAGGCCAGAAGCTTTTTATTGTTTTTCTGAATTTGGCATATATACATTTAGACTTTTGGTGCAGTAGGTTGATTATTATCTTCACAAGGATTTCAAATGTATCTTTATCCTTGGCTTGGGATTCACATACCTTGAGAAGATACAAGAGGGAAGAATTAAAGTTGGAGAGAGTTAGGTGCAGCTGCTCCTTAGTAAGCTCCCTGGGGGTTTTAGAAATCCCACTTTGGGGAAATGGCTGGTGAATTGGGATAGCAATGGGTGCAACACAATTTCACAGGCCAGCTAGATGGAAAGGAGGAGATTCACCTTGGAAAGGAGGATTGTGGAAAGCCCTTTGCTGATTTGGAACAGTGAAAGCAACAAAATGTGGGATGTGAAATATTCACCAATGGGGGGTTGGAAAAGCTCCCTGAGTTCACTTGAGTAAGTTTTAGTATATGTTGTACCTGAACCAAATTTTTTGCTTCATTAAGGCATTTTACTTAAAAGAGACTAAACCTTGTTTAAATGATGTCAAAATATAGTTTTTGGGCAAGTCAAGTATGGACTTTGGTCCGTGTCATGTCAGTCGTCAACAACGATTGGTCAGTACCTAAAGGTCAGAAACTGAACCTGGAATGCAAAGCAGGACATTTCATGATGAAAGATGATGTAGATGATGCTTCACGATGGAATATACTCCTACAAGGTCAATTTAGTGGTTAGAACAGTGTTTACGGAGCACGAAATAGATAAGGATTTCAAGTTGAAAGCAAATCAGCGCCCCTGTAGCCCAGGGCGCCCTTCTTTTCGAAGTGTCAGATGTGCTTGTTTTCGCTTGTAGATGGATTCAATCTCTTTAGAATTTGACCAGCTTTGCGACGAGCTAATGTGCGAAGTCATCCGAGTTGCAAAACTCTGACAAATGTAGTCAGAAGTTGAAGGTACGAAGAGAGTACATGTCATGGAGATGGTCAAAATCTCAGTTTCAGGGGCGCCCTTGAATTTGACCTCTAAGACAGATGAATCTGCCAAATCTGTTTCTGGGTGATCTTTTCTAATTCAGTCCAGCTCCGCAACGCACCAACATGCGAGATGATCTGACAAACTGAGTGATCGTAGCAGAGGTTCTGTCGAGCACGTAAAACAGAGGGTGGAAAATTGTTGAAGAACACACCGGTGCCTTCATAGGCTAGGGGCACCCAGCCTTTAGGCCTGCTAGATGAGGTCTTTTGCAGTCGCAATCTTCACGGGACTTTTGCGCAGTCCTCCTAGCTATCCGTCAAATCCAACCATCAGCTCGTAGGATTTGGTAGTCGCTTGTGAATGAGAGGTCAGTGAAGGTCATCAAAGAAGTCAAACAACCTGAAAAATGGCTAAGTATTGAAAATACACATCCCCCTGGAAAACGCACCTTTCTTTTTGAGGTCTTAGAAGCAGTTTTCTCGCTTCGTCACCTCCAGAGACATATCTTCTTGATGCTTTTAGCTATGTAGAGAGATCAACGATGCGCGAATCGGAGCACTCCAGCTCCCGGTGTCAAGGGTCAAAGTAGGGTATTCGGATGAAAGTTTCACTTTTGTCAAAACAGTGATTGCGCCTTCATAGGCTAGGGGCACCCTTGCTTTTGGGGTCCTTAATGCAGCTTTTAGATGCCTTACATACAGTCATTGGTTGCTGAATTCTTCTAGTCACGCAATGAACCTATCATTCAGTCAGCAGGACTCATCGTTCAACGACAGCGACAATTTGAAGCGTGAGAAGGAAAAATGGAGAAATGGCTAAGTCTGGTAATCATGCATCAATTTAATCAAAGGCGCCTAATTTTTTCATGCCTTAAACATGTTGTTTAGCAGTTGCAGCTCCCAACAGACATTTTATCTCCAGGATTTAGGCTTCACAGTGGATATCTCAGCTCAATCATAGCATCATCCGGGCATCCAAAAATTAGTGCTCAACTGGGGCAACCGTGATAGTTTTAGTAATCTACAAAATAGGAAGTTAGCAAAAAATCTCTACTTTTGACTAAGGGTGCTTGGAGAGACAAGTTTATACTTTATGGAATCAGAAAAATATTCTAAGGAAACCTAGTTCAAGAGATTTCAGTTAACTCGTCAATTGACATGAATTTTTCAGTTCACAGCAGTCAGCCATGTAAAGTGCGTTTTTGCTTAATTTGCTTTAAAATTCGACTTTGCAGTCACTTGAGTGAAAAACGCATGCTGAGTTTGAATTGATTAATTTAATAATTTAATTTTTGAGACTCAAGTCAGTGCCAGTTCCAACTGAAGGGGGTCCAATCAGACAACTTTATACTAAATTAGGGTTTTAATCTTGCAGTCATGCTTTATGGTACGATTTTTCTCTATTTATTCAATATGGCGTCCCATTTTAATTCATCTAGCTCAAGCATCAACGAATTTTCTTCAGAGTTGGGTGATTTTCTTCAGCAAGCAGTTACAGAGACGTCAAATAATTTTCATTTGCAGGTACAAATCTAGATTTATTAGCAAATTTCAAGACTAAGTGGCGATTTTAGCAGAAGAAAAACACCAAAAACGTCTTTCTTCTCAATTTCTTCCTTTTTCTTGTCTTAAATTCTTTCGCATGTTCGAGAAACAGGCAAATTTTGGCAAAACAAATCCTCTGGGTCGATTCAGAATAGTTTCCTCGACAAAACCCATGTGCTAGAATTTTTCAGGAAAATTTGTTTCAGAGCATTAGTTCTCGAAGCTCTAATTTTCTCAACTGAAATTCCTTTGCATGGTCAAGAAAAAGTCATATTTTCACATTTCTGACGTTCTGGGTTGTCTTAGAATCTTTTTCTGGACCAAAAAAAAGAACAAGTTGCCAAGCAATGTGGGTCGTGGCGAGTACAAAGATGAGTACGCGATTTTGATCACACTTCTCAATTGCGTCTCAGGTCATGCAGATGCAAATAGATTCCAGCCTTGGATGTACTATATCATTGGACAAATCATCTCCAGGCGTGAGCATTATGATTGGGCATCTTTCATCAGTGACGTACTCCACGAGCAAATCACTGGTTTTCTAGTTGCTCATTAGTTCCATATGTGTTCTTATCTCGTATACTTGATCGCTTATCAGGGTCAATTTAGAGGGCTGAACACGGTGGGCATACTCAGTGTACAAAAAGTCTACCAATACTATGACCAGCTTGAGTTCATGAAGGTTGAACGACATTTCAAGCGTGTCCAAGAGGCTTTCTTGACGTACATAGTGAGAAACCTAGATTGGGAGTTGCATGTTCGTATTTTAGCGGTTGCTAGAGCAGCAATGGTAGAATGGGCAGACTGGTACATTCAGTTCCCTACATACACCTACATCCGCGTATACGGATTCACAGGAAATCTAGCCATGCTTCCACACTATCCTTCAGATAGGACAGTCTTCATGGAGTTCCTGAGGCAACTATATGTTCATCTATGTTTGTGCCATAGGCATAGACCAGCTGCCAACTTTCTAATGCAAATGGGAATCTATTGGTGTAGGACAGCAATTGATGCCAAGCTGCAGGATAGGAGTTAAAAAAGTACAATCTCAAGTACCTTGTCGATACACGCACCTATAATCCTTGGGGTCATTATTTAGCATGCCTTGGCGGTTGCCCTTACCATAAGCCTACGATGGAGGATTATTGGGCAAACTGCGAGGATGACTTTGAGGTGCACAAACGCAGCTATAGCAGGTTCTCTCTCTCGCAAATTTTTGTCTTCTTGGCAGAAGATGTGGGAGGTTTATTAGATGATGAGGGGGATACACTTACTCAATTTTTTAGAGAGCAGGTTGATACACAACCATTGCCGACCATTGATTGGTTCACCAAAGAGCACTCATCTGTGAAGGAGAGATTGAGTAGAGTTATCTAGAACAACATACTCTACCTAGAGAGCAAGAAGACCAAGAGGGCAGTCATGCCTAGAGCAGAGCTGCCACCGGTAGATGTTTCACTGTCTTCCTCGTCAAAACTGAAGCAGAAGAAGAGGAGTAACCCTCCTAAGAAGAATAAAGTCCCTGACAATTCAAAAGGTAAGGCACTAGCTACTGAAACACAAGTGGAGCTAGTCAGAGAGCCAATTCAGAGTTTGCCAGAACCCGAGGTTCAGCTTCCAATGTCATCACCTCTGTGACCACAGCATCCGGTGCCATCACATATCTCACAACGACAGTCTCCAACTCCAATTCATACTGACTTGGACTTAGACTCGCCTCCACCTAGTGAGCCCTCTACACACTCTCATTCATCAGAGATTCCTGTGGCCAACATAGATCCTTCCAGTGGAATCAGTTGAGACACGTCTTGGATTGAAAGTCAGTTGGGAAGAAAGAGGAGGTAGCCTTCTTATATTCTAGATCATTTTGATTTTGATCATGATTAGGAAGAGGTGCCAGATAAAAGGATCAAGAAGCAGGCTCACGTGGAGAGAAACATTGCAAAGGAGATCATCATTGAGACAGCCATACCTCCCGAGGACAAGAGCTTAAACGAAGTAGAAGTTGAAGACTTCGAAATCATAACAGTCAATCTTGGTAGAAGCGCAGGCCAAATAGAGGTTGAGCTCCTACAGGTTGCTACAGATAGTGCAAGGGACAAAATGATCAAAGACGGAGAAGACAAGGCAGCCCTTAAGGCTGAAATCCAGCAGCTTCGTCAATACATTTCTAGCCTTGTACATAGATCAGATAATGTCACCGCTACACCCCCGCCAATGCTAGAGCCACTAGCAGAGCAAGGCTAGCTTAATCACCTGGTTACATATGGCAAGCGTTTGGAAGATTGGGAGGAGTTCATCACCAGAGGCTGTTTTGTACTTGCAGAGCTATATCAGTTGCGGCACAGTGCATGAGAACTCTGTCTATGTCTCCAAGATGAGGAGCATGACTTAGCGATTGACAGACCCAGGGACGAGATTATGATTGCTCACTTGAGGATGGCATATGAATCAGTCATAGATGCAAAAGACAAAGAGGCTATCTACACTTGGAGAACACAGTTGATCTTCAAGGCGAAGATAGAGGAGACAATGGCATAAGAGTTGGTTGAGAGTAGAGAGCACGTCACTAGTGCACTCTGATATGTGAGAACTTTCGTATCTCGCATACCGTGCCAGTATCAGCTTGAGGGTGGTGCGTATGTTGAGCTTGCTGACGTACAATTAGAGCTCCAGGCACTCATTCAGGTTGTTTTTAGTGGAGAAACTGTTGGCTGTAAGATGGATCAATGTACAGTCATGTCAGTGTTGTTTGATGAGGCAGTGAGAAGCAGAGGCGAGCTACAGTACCAGATCACATGCGGTGAGGACATGCTGCACGAACATAGTATACTTCGGCAGAGTATCAGTGCGCCAGACAGTGACGCAGTCAACAACCTCATTGACGGGTTAGTTGCTCGAGATAGCGGCTAGTGATCAGCCAATTGTAACCTGCAGTTATTTTCGAGGATAGAACCAAAAGCATGCAATCAGAACTCGAGTTCCATCTTCAGTTCTCTTGGTTGAGTTCACATGTCTATCTTATCCTCGAAAATATCTCGTAGGACTTGGAGTTACCTTTTAGGGTTTTCGTTAATTGATGGTAGTATTCCAGTTAACTTGCTTTCAATAAGGACGTGCATGCTTGCACTTTGTCCATTTAGATTAGATGTACTGGTTGTAAATGTTATATCAAATTTCCCTAAGATCTCAGACTAAAAAAACTAAGGATGAACAAAATTCTGAACAAGACTTGAAGACAGATTTAAATTCTGAAATAACAGAGAAGACAAATGCAGAATATTAATAAATTTTGATATCTGCAAAGGAGAACGGACCTCACATAAGTAAGAGGGAGACATTCCTCAGATCAGACACGTCTCATGAGAGGACGTGTCCCTTCAAGCGCGAGGCTCCCTTAACTAATGTTAACCAAAAAACGTAACATACATTCACATAGATGAAATGGGTAATCATCTAAACTTAGTTCCGTTTAATATTTGCAAGAAGATCGATCAAATTTATCAAATCTGAAACTGACTTATTTGATATTAATAGATATTGAGAACAGCAGGATCGAATACAAATATCTGATCGTAGCTATCTTCAATCAACACTCCCTCTTAGCTAGGGAAGGTATTACAAATCAAATAAGTAGAGATATCACCTACACACGTGATATCGAAGATATGATATGATTTCTCAAGATTGTCAAGTCACATTACATTCTTCATAATCACATCTTCATTATGGTATGTGCACTAACATCGAGTCACACGATGTCTACCATAATAATTCATGGCATATACACGGATATAATTATCCACCATGATTATCTCTTAGGAATCACAATGATCTTCAAAAGACATCAAGTCCCATGAAATCCATCAAGGTGTCCAAGAGATACCATCATGACATGTCCACAGATATCAAGTCACATGATATCTATCATGATAGTTCAAATTAACATTGTAAGGTCGTCACCTTACAATGTCACATACAAGTGTTCATTATTAGAAAGATCGTCACCTTTCAATAATGTACACAGGGAAAGAGAGAGAGCCCATAAAGTCATGGAGTCACACACATGACAAAAGAGTTTACACATAAAACATCTTAAATATATTAGTACAACTTCTAAACAATTTGAATTTTATACATAAAATCAATTTACATTTCAATCATACCAAGCTTCTTCCTGAAGTGTTCAACCTTGATTCGAGAGAGAGAGGTTAGGTGAGAATGTCTGCGGTTTGATCATTTGTACTAATATACTCCAACTTGATCACATTTCGTTTTACCATGTAATGGTAGGGGATCTCAATGTGCTTAGATCTATCATGAAAACTCCCTCTTAATCTCAGCATTCAAAAATTCCTTGTCTTACACCTAAGGTTAGAGCTTTCTTCAAAGTTGAGTTCTTAGGCCATGCCAGAACTTTCCCATCCATAAAGGTAACCCTATATCCATTGTCTTCAAGAGCTGAGATGGATATTAGATTCCTCTTTATTCCAGGTACGAATAAAACTCCAATGAGTTGAAGGGAGAGACCAAATTTCAATGTGATGGAGCAAGTTCCAACCCCTTTTACCGGATGTGCTGAATCATCCCCAATTGTTACTTCTTCATCAAACTCTTCAGTCATAGTGTCTAAGTGTTCTCTAAACCCTGTGATTTGCCTTGAAGAACCACTATCAATCACCCAGTTGTTGATATTGATAGATACATGACTTGATAAGGCTGATTAAAATACAAGTTTCTCAGAATCATAATCAGAAGTTGACTTTTCTGTTTTAGCATATGATGCTTGTTGTTTTAATCTGTCAGGGCACTTCATTGCATAGTGTCCATATTTATCACACCTAAAACATTGAACTTGGGAGATGTCCTTTCTTTTCTTGGAGTTTTTCTTCTTACTTTTCTTAAGAGAATTTGTGTTTAAAACTTGAATATCCTCATCTATAGGTTTCTGCTTATTTTCCTTTGACAAGAGTCTAGTTTCTTCTTGTAAACAGTCAGATCTTAACCTATCAAATTTGGGGAGTTTAGATCTCGCACTTATCCCTTGAACAAATGACTCCCAAGAGTTTGGT
Source organism: Sequoia sempervirens (assembly GCA_007258455.2). Lineage (NCBI taxonomy): Eukaryota > Viridiplantae > Streptophyta > Pinopsida > Cupressales > Cupressaceae > Sequoia > Sequoia sempervirens. Next base: position 38,486 of record VDFB02049321.1, on the reverse strand, counting down.
AGGCCTCCTAGTGCAATTAATGCTAATTCTTTGCTATCAATCTGATATCCAATTGTAGATAATCGATCCCTTAGTTCAATGATCCTCATGAAGTATGCATTAATAGTTTCTCCTTTGTTTATTTGGATATTGTTGATTTGCCTCTTCAATGCAAGGGTCCTACTGGTGTTGTTTATCTCATAGGTGTTCTCAAGGGATTTAAACATTAGATATGCAGTTTCATGTTTTGCTAGAATAGGTACTATGTGATCCCTAACTGCATCTACTAAGATTTTCATGGCCTTTTCATTATTCTCAGTCCATTGAGATTTCTCAGAATCATCCTCAGGTTCCCTCTTGATTTCTTTCACAAATGAGTCTAACTTATGTTCTTTGAGAATCATCATGATTCTGAATTTCCATGAGGTAAAGTTGCATGCTCCCTCAAGACGATCTTCGAATCTGATTACACTTGACATTATGTCTTCGAATCTGATTACACTTGACATTATGAAGAATGTGATGTGAATTCGAATTTTTCTAATAGTCTGAAATCTAGATTTGATCAGGATTTTTTCAACTTGGCTCTGATACCATGTAAATGTTATATCAAATTTCCCTAAGATCTCAGACTAAAAAAACTAAGGATGAACAAAATTCTGAACAAGACTTGAAGACAGATTTAAATTCTGAAATAACAGAGAAGACGAATGCAGAATATTAATAAATTTCGATATCTGCAAAGGAGAACGGACCTCACATAAGTAAGAGGGAGACATTCCTCAGATGAGACACGTCTCATGAGAGAAGGACGTGTCCCTTCAAGCGCGGGGCTCCCTTAACTAATGTTAACCAAAAAACGTAACATACATTCACATAGATGAAATGCGTAATCATCTAAACTTAGTTCCGTTTAATATTTGCAAGAAGATCAATCAAATTTATCAGATCTGAAACTGACTTATTTGATATTAATAGATATTGAGAACAGCGGGATCGAATACAAATATCTGATCGTAGCTATCTTCAATCAACACTGGTTTACTGATGGTAGCTTTCCAGTTAACTGGATAGTTTGCTTTATTAGGGTTTAGCAATAAAATCTTGCATGCATTGCGAGATTGTAGTTGACTCAAGGTGATTTTAGGGTTCCCTACACATTTGATGTCTATAAATAAGAGCTTTTGCTCATTTGTAATTAACTTTTGCACGTGATAGTAATATATGCTACGCCCACCTTGCCAGTAATATTGTTATTCTGTATCTATTCATGAGTTTATATTATGATGATAAATAGTTGTGCCCACCTTACCTTCATGTTATTGTCATGGTATTTGCTCATCTTAGATGAAATATAGTTGCTATGGTTGTTTATCGTATACGTGGATTATCCTTTATGTTTTGTGTTCAATAAGCCTATTCAAAAGAGCAAATAGTTGCTCCCACCTCGCCTTCACGTTGCAAATCTGCACTCAAAGCTTATCGTTCAATTTGTGTGCCAATAAACTTATTCAGTCAAGCAAATAGTTGTGCCCACCTTGCCTTCATGTTGTGTAGCTGTACCCAGTTTATCGTATAATATCATTCCTGCTCCATTCTCTCATGCTCTGTTTTCTTGAGGGAACTGGATAGTTTAAAGTTAGTTAGTTTTGAGTTGTAGTTAAGATCTGTGAAACTAGAAAATCCTTGGCTGCAATGTTCAAAGTTTCTTGAAAACCTTGTGCCTCTTTCAGCTGAGACAAAAGATAGGAATTAGTTTAGTTTACTTTTTCAAGCATTTTGTCTGCACAACGAGGGAGCTTCCCCTCCTAGTTTGAAGAGCACTCATTGCGTAGTGTGCATAGCTGTCCATACCAATTAGTACTCTAGAGGTGCTAATTGTTACGCCAATAGTATAATCATCTCCAATCCTGTAGGGATGGAAGCCAACAGATTCGTTGGTATGACTCCCTGGGTGAGCAACATTTCTTGATGTTTGGAAAAGGATTTAAGTTGAGACAGAGTTGGTGCAGCCTCTTCCTCATCAACGGCCATTTTTTTTTAGCTGGAACTTGGAGGCCTGTTTGAGCCTGATTAAAAATGCTGTTTTATTTCTTTAGTAGACTTTGAGGGGGTTTGCAGGGGAGTGCAGACACATTTGTAATATTGGAGATTCCCTATTATAGTTTTTTAAAGTAGTATATTACTGCTTCTGTTGTTCATCTGCGTCTCTATTGCCTTTGTAACATAGATTTGATTTTGCCTTGAAACCTAGAAGTGTTGGGATAGATTTAGCAAGGTTGATGCCATTTCTCTTATTATTCTTCAATGCTGTAAATTCCTTACACCTTAGTGGCTTCTCAGGCACAGGCTCATATTTATTGGCTTTCATTTGGTTGTAACAATAAATGTACATCACTGTTTGTAACCACCCTCTCCCAGTTCGCCGTCATTTTTGTTGGAGCAATGGTAGAAGCCACTAAAGCATTGATCAGAGACATAGAGTGCTGGATTTGGCAACGACTGTGGACAGTCATCTCAAAATCCTTTGTGATCTGCACATACAATACTGCTCTCAGCTGTACCGTGATTGGATTCTGTGAAATATCATGGAGTAGAATACCTCTTGAAGACGCCATGAACCAGTTGCAGACCATGTTGAGAAGAATGTAATGTCCCCTTTCGGCAACCCCTTATATTTTGCCCTGAAATTACAATTCCAAACGAAACCAATAGCAGATTATAGTAAAGATATAATTCCCACTTAAAATTGAGATGATGTAAATCTGGTTATAGAAACCTGCAACCATGTTAGATGAATATAACAGACATAATCCATGAAATACATTTAGTTCTAAGTCTAAGAAAGATTATATATATCAACACAACAAGTCCCAAAGACTACATGGGTTCAACCATAATGAGGAGGGCATGATGAGGTGCCCCAAGTGTCCTCCCCTAGGCCCAACAACAGGACCTTAACCTCTGTGGCCTCATGTGGTCCTTAACCGATGGTCCTCAACCATCATCATGAGGTGGTGTACCTAGTGAGGGCTTTACACAGTTCTCCTCCATCATGCCAACCTCTCCTCTTATGATTGAAGATCTTTCTTTATTTTCTTCAACAATTGATTCAAGTGGGTAGAGTAGGGGCTGCAATAGGGTGTCCTTTGTAGCAGTTCGCCCACTTGCAGCCCTGCCTTATCCCTTCATGACCAATTATTGCTAAACCAACATAATATCAGTAGGAGAGTGCCCCAACTCTGTTCCTCTCTTGTAATCTTGGCCTCCACTATTATGGCTCTATTCCTTTTATCTGATCAGATGATCGCTGGCTTAACATTTAGATGTTATAGATTTTCAGACTGAGTTAACTTACTCTCCAATTGATCTGTTCTCAATATTCAGAAGTTATTGCTTAAAGAGAAACAAACAGATTAGTTTCAATTGAATAATGACTAGTGAGGATTAATAATTGCTGCAAGCATCATTGTTGCATAATCGCATAATATATATATATAATTGATTCCAATCTTCCAATCATCACATTATATGAACTTATATATTTATATGTATATATATGTAACTATATCAACTTCCCTTATGGATTTATCTTTGGTCTTCATATATCTGTCATTGAGACCTCTTCTTATTCACATATGTTTCTTCTTGATATCTGCTCTTTTTGATCAGAAATAAATCCTTCCCTTAATATCTCTTTTAAATCTGCATCCGCCTCTTTGAGATCTGTATATGTCTCCTTCATTCTCTGTATTATATCTTTTCTTTATCTCTCCTTATGAATAGAAATCTGCTGCTCTTATTTTCTGCCTGATTTATTCTCATTCCTAATATTCATTCCTTGCTTTTCTCTTTTGCAAATGATTTTACTTATTTATATATTCCCATGCCTATGTGGAAGGTTGCATCAAAAGGCATGACTATTCAACCCAATCGATGTCTTCTTTAGTTACTGATTGTTATCTTTTTATTTGTTGCCTTTTAATGAAAAGTTGTCGTCTTTATGAATTGCTGGGAATCACTGTCTTTTGGAGTTAATATTAATTATTGTATGATCGCTGCACTTTTCTAACATGTATATTACCATATTTTATATTTATATATATGTGTTAAAATATATTTATTTTATATTAATTTAATATTTATATATATAAGGATTATAATTATAATAATATTTAAATTGTTAATATTTATATTATTATTTATTGCATTTTAATGCTCAGTTTCTTTTATAGTTTCGTGTTGCAATCGATCTTGGCGGGGGCATGACAAAGAACATCCCAGCTGTTCTTTGCGAAGAGATTGATACTTATTGGATTTGTCAACTGATTTAGGTTTTGAAAAAGGGCTAAGGGGAAAAGGCCCATTATGGCCATGATAAAGGGGATAGTCACTAGGTGAAAGGTGGTTTCATAAACAGGTGAGGGTTTGGGTGATTTGGCTAAGGGCATCAAGTAAGGGAGACATGAAAGTGGGCCTGGGGGATGTGGTAAGAGAGAATGGAAGGACCCTTCAATGAAATGGTACAAAGTGCTGAAGAAGAACAAAAACTATATAGTGGATGTGTTTACACCATTTGTCAACTTATGCTCAATATTTTTTTTTGTATGCCATTATCCTTTATGGATGTTACCTAGTGTGCCAGATGTGTACCAAGTGGCATGAGAAATTGGTTTTCTACAGTTTACCCTTGGGCTCGCGGCATATTTTTTTTATGCACCAGCTTGTAATTATTTCCTATGTAGTGGCAGTGGCCTGTGGTCTGTACAATAATTATATTTTCAAAATTTGAGATTAGTTCCAGAGGTTCTCATCTTCAAGAAAATTATAGCTGGAATTCACTATATTCTATTCAGATTCAGATTTATCATGAATTTTGTGAATCCTGTTGATACAATATCCAATCTGAGCTTGCTTGCTGATAAAAGAGCCAAATAAATGGTGGTTGTTGATCCTTGTGTCATACCAAACCAAAAAAAAGTGTAGATCTGCTGCAAGAACAAAGAAGTTTAGAGAAGCGGTGATTGTTCCTGTAAGAAAGCCCAACTGCTGAGAATTCTCCAATAATTTTCATATTAGATTGCATAAACCACTTGCTGGGCTGGCAAAATCTGACAAAAGAAAATCTGGGCAGCATCTGTACACATCATTCTGTTCCTTGTTTCTGGCTCAAAAGCATGAGCTGTGAAGCACCAAAGGGTTAATTGTTGCAAAAATATAGCAGTTTCCAACCATTGGAAATTTTAAAAGATTGAATGGATGTCTTGCCATATTTGTAAATTGCTGCCCTATTATTATCCTCAAATGCAGAAAATACAAATATAAATTTCATACTCTTCTCCTAATTCTATTGCATGGTGGCAGAAAATTATATTACACATTTTAAAAATCTCTTGAATTCTCTTGAATCTCAAAACCTTGCTGTTCAAATATGCTGCTTGGCATGCTGGCCAAGTCATGCATTTGCTTGGTCAAATCCATGCATGACTTAAAAAAATGCATGTAACTGAAAAACGTGAAGGATTTCTATTAATATTTTCCCATCTTAAATTGGGTAATTGGAAAACAGTACAGTCTATTGACACCTTGAAAGTATCATGCTACTATCTTTGGTTGTTTAAAAAGTTTTCTATTGAATACAAACTTTAAATGAAAACCTCAATTGTGAGCTATATACCCTCAATTCTGCTGTAGGTGGTCTCCTTCAATTGTAGATATCTTTCTTGGGTTGCATGCCTTAATGATTTTGGGTTGTGCTTCTGTACTAGCCAAATTTTTATTGTAAAATAACTCTTTTTACATTATTTTTCTACATTATGAAAATTTCAATGATATTTCAAAGAAAACAAAAAAAAGTCTTTATATTACAAGGCCAGGTAAAATAACTGGAATATTATTTAAAATCTCTTTTGAAAATTATATTGAAAGCAAAGCCCTGAAACCATAATTACCAACTTTGGAAATCCAGATTCGTACAAGATAGAAAATACCTGACAGTCCAGAATTGGAAGTTCAATCCACAATTTGATAAACAATTGCAAAGTAGTTAGTGCACACATTTTGGGTTGTGCTTCTGTACTAACCAAATTTTTATTGTAAAATAACTCTTTTTACATTATTTTTCTACATTATGAAAATTTCAATGATATTTCAAAGAAAACAAAACAAAGTCTTTATATTACAGGGCCAGGTGAAATAACTAGAATATTATTTAAAATCTCTTTTGAAAATTATATTGAAAGCAAAGCCCTGAAACCATAATTACCAACTTTGGAAATCCAGATTCGTACAAGATAGAAAATATCTGACAGTCAAGAATTGGAAGTTCAGTCCATAATTTGGTAAACAATTGCAAAGTAGTTAGTGCACACAACTATGTAGATGATTCAAATGAAGAAATTAATTGCTAGTTTTCTATGCCTCCTTGTGCAAGTGGAACTAACACTAGTTCCTATGGATCTCCTTTCCTCTTCTTTCCTGCCTCTATGGAAGCACCACTATGACCTAGTCCTACCTTCGTGTCATGAACCTTTAATTCTAAGTAAACTAGGTATTTGGGTAAGATGTTACTAATGATTGACTTCTAATTGGAAATACTCTATTATATTTCCATGTTCTTATCAACACCTCTTTTCATTCAAAAATGTTCTCTTATTTCCTTTGGTAATTCTACACTTCCATATTTCTTTGCTTGTATTTCTCCTTGATCCAAAATATCAGGTCAAGATGCTAGACCATTAGGTTTGTGTTGCTGTCATTAGTTATTTGAGGTTGCCTTAATCTTCAAGAGTTCATTGCTTTTTTGGTTTGGTATGATGTAGGAGCTATACTCTTATTAGAGTCACAATTGGGATGATCTAGAACATCTCCAATGTGCCTTGAAACTGAAGTGCAAGTGTACAAATGGAGTAGAAAACTAATTTGAGTGAAATTACCAGTTTGTGTAGGTGGCGAAAAGATCATCAACTACAGTGGTTGTGTTTCAACGATAACAATTTAAAAAATGCTGGCAAGCGAAAGGGCCGAAATCATGATAGTTGTGGAAAAACATGGAATATGAAGGGTTTTTGGTGTTTCAACTTGCTTTTTTGATGTTTGAGCTTACTTTTTGATGTCAGGAGGTTCTAGGAAAGGCATAAGTTCATTGTAAGCCTCATTAGAGGGGCTACCTCTCATTGTATCCTTCATCGTTCATGTTCATTTTGCAAGTGAATGTGATAGAAAAAGGATTACTTGGGAACAAAGGCATGGTGTAGTTGTTGTGGAACCATGGATATGTTGTCATGGCCCCATGTAGCCTATGAGACAGTGTATACATTTGTAATTGATTGAAGCATAGTGAAATGAGGAGCATGAAGCTTACTCTTGCTAGAGTTTTCCTCATTTAGGGTTTCTCCAAGGAAAACACGTTTTCTTATCTTTGCTCAAGTGCAAAAACATTATCGATTGTAGTGATTGTGTCTCAATCACAACAATTTCAATAATACCACTTGGTGGAAGTGGTGAAATCATCATATTTGAGGTCAAACCTAGAATATGAAAGGTTTTTGGTGTTTCAACTTGCTTTTCCAATGTTTGATCTTCCTTTTTTAATATTAGGAGGTAATAGTAAATGCATAAGTGCATTGAAAATGTTGTTAGAGTGGTCAATCCAATCACATACTTTATTTTTCATGTTCATTTTGTAAGTGAATGTGATAGAATAGGGGTTTCTTGGAGATAGAGGCATAATACAAATGTTGTGGAGTTGTGGATATGTTGTCATAGACTTTTGTAGCCTATGAGTAGCATAGTGAAATGAGGAGCATGAAGCTCACTCTTGCTAGAGTTTTGTCCTTTTCAGGGTTTCTCTAGGGCAAGCAAGCTGTCTTACTTATTATGTTTGCTCTTTGCATGATATCATCTTTGTTTTGTGTTTTCCTTTATGTTTCGATATGGTATGAACATGATTGCTTGTAGGAGCATCAATTAGAGGCAAATATACAATGTTTTGGAGGTGATTGCAGAGTTGACAAAGAGAATATCCATTGTTGATGAATGCTAGAAACGTATCTCCAACATTTTATGGATCAAGTGGTATGAAAGTAGATTAGAAATTAGGATTAGTTTTATTTTGGAAAAATCAATTGTTTGACAATCTCAGTTTATGCTTCCACATGAATTAAATGGAAGTGGAAACTTGGTCCCTTTTGAGACTGAGACTGGAACTAGGGAGCGGACAAAGACAGCTGGAATGACAAGAGAAGAAGATGATGGAGAAGCATGTTTTAGGAAGGTTGAAGAAGATGTTCCAAGGATTTTGAGTGTTGAAGGAAAGGTTGATAGGATGTAAAACATGCTGTGAGCCTTAACGAAGAGGCTTGGGATTCCAAATTGGCTTAATGAAGGGAAGTAACTTGAGAAAACTGATTTTGGGCAAGGAAAGAATTCTTATGGGAGGTTCTTCAAAGCTGAAGCCAAGATTGACATTTAGACTTATGATGGTGAGATAAGTGTTGAGAAGTTGGATTGGTGGGTTTCTCAAATGGAAATATATTTTAATATCCACTAATTGTCTCTTCATCAACAAGTTTCATTTGTTAGTTTGAAGCTTTCCAAGCTCTTACATGGTATGAGAGTTATGCACATTCTTTGGAAATTCAAATAGTGCCACCAATCTCCAAGTGGGAGAATTTTAATGGACTGCTAAGAAAACAATTCTACTCTATTTTCCATGAAGAGGAAAGGGTGATTTAGTGGCATTACTTTAGACAGAGGCAATGGCAAAGCGTCCAAATATATACGAGGGAGTTTAGGAACTGAGCTGTTCATCTTGGGAAGGATGTTATGGATCATGAAGTGTTAATGAAATACAATGTGGGCTGTCTGGTCACTTGAAAATTCCTGTCATAATGGCCAAACCCCAAGATATTGATGAAGCATGTGCCCAAGCACATTATTTGGAGCTTGATAAGAAGGATAACTCTTCCTACAAGCAAAAATAGCAGGGTGAAGAGCAGCAGCTTGGTGGTGAAAAGAATGAAGATGATAACAAGGACAAATCAAGAACACTACTTCTACAAAGAATAGAAATAAAGGGATGTTTCTGTTGGAAATGTTGTCATTGATGTCAAGGGTATACAGACCATTGGATTTGTGCTTGTCATTGATGTCAAACTCTTGTGGACAAGATTGTTAGAGTATATTGTCATTTATGTCAAAAGTGTATAGACGAGATTATTGTTGTCATTAATATCAACCTAAGAGTGACTGTGACACAAGGAGAACAAAGAATATATCAAGAAACCATGATTGAGATGCTATGGATTTGAGAAACATGAAAGAATGGAGCAGATTTTGTACTATAAGGGAGATTGTTCAAAAAAAAAATGAAGACTCATATAAAGGAGAGCAGCAATTTTATCAAGATTATATGAAACAAGATTTGTTTGATTATATGCAGCAATTTAATAAGACAAGAAGAATAGGACAAAATTAGAATAAAACAAAAATGAAAAAGACAAAAAAAGAAAAGAACAGCGATTAGCATATACAAAGCAGAACTTAATACAATTAGAAAACACCAGTGTCATTATGAAAGGCTTTGAGTTAATTAACAATAATCAAAATAGTGATTACTATGATCCATAAAAGACAAATTTTACTTTGTCTTATTCAAAGAAAAGTGCGGTGATCAGATTATGAGGAAGTATTCAGTCATTAAGAGTATCAAAGGCAGCGCTTAGTTAAAAGACTCTATTGACATAGGATAATGCAGTGGTTTGTATGTTAAAAATTAATATGAACAAACATTAAAAAGGCAGAAATAAACAAAGAGCAGTGCTTAAGGTAAAGGGTGCGATTAAGGAAAAGGTGGAAATATTTATTAAAGACTATGTCCATTCAAAAGGGATGCCTTTCTACGTAGAAGTATGAAGATATAAATGATATTTGAAAATTATAGGAAGTGTGTGTTGTGTGTGAAATATAAAGAAAAATCATTCATCACAAGAAGAACATATGAAGAATTAGGAAGATTCTATTAAATAGATTTGTGAAGGCTTTGTATGGAGGAGCTATGAAGCATTCTTGAGCAGATATACAAAGACTTTGTGAACACTCTAAAAGCAGATTTATGAAGACAACTTAGAGCATATACATGGCAGATTTGAGCAGACTTTTATGACAAATTTGTAAAAGAAGTATATGCAGATATAGAGATGATGATTGTGTGGTCATAAAGGAAGAATTTAAGGTAGATTTTAGAGCAAACCTTTCAAGTGGAATATGAGCAGACTTATAATAGTTTATGAGCACATTTATTGAACATTGTATTTGCAGATTATATAAGGAGAGTGTGAGAAGTTGTATGGCTGATTCATAATAATTTTATGAGGAAATTGTGATCAGTTTTGTGACAGATTTATGATCACCATTATAGCAGATTGGAGAAGAAAATTATAGCAGAATTTAGAGGAGAAAGTGAATGAGGGGTTGGTGCCTCTAGTGGGTTGGTGCTCACAAAGTGAATGAGGGGTTGGTGCCTCTAGTGGGTTGGTGCTCACAAAGTGAATGAGGGGTTGGTGCCTCTAGTGGGTTAGTGCTCACAAATTGAATGAGGGGTTGGTGCTCACAAATTGAATGAGGGGTTGGTGTCTCTAGTAGGTTGGGGCCTACAAAATTTGTAAAAAGTTTATATAAGCAATATTTTGCCATGGTTTTCTCCTGTAAGGATTTCCACGTAAATCATGTGTTCTACTTGTGTTGCTTAATTGTTTCATCTTATGTTGTTATTATGCAATTGATATGCTATCCATTGTGACAAAAATGGGCATTTGGAGGAGAGTTGTTGGAAGCTACATCAAGAGTTGGCACCTACTCAAAGTACAAAGGAGAAGGACAAGAATGCCACTTGTGTGAGGGGGATAGATATTGAATGCAACTCACACATAGACGAGAGATTGTCTTGTGCCACAATTTGCAAGGGTGTTCTTAAGGTGTGAGATAGTTCTCCTAGTGAAAAGGAGTTCACTCAACTTTTCTACATCAAGATTCAACTAAAAAGTAAGAAGGTCAATGCCATGTTTGACTCATGTCACAAGCAAACCTCATTTCTTATATGCTGGTCAACGAACTGCGTTGAGAGATTAAAGACCATCATCATTCATATATTTTAGGTTGGCTGCAACAAGGGGTAGAATGATAGTGACCAAGCAATGCAAGTTGAATTTTGGACTTAAGCCATAGTTTAAAGATGTAGTCTTGGAAAATGTAATGCCATTATATGGTTGTGGTTTCATCTTTGGGAGCCCATATCTCCATGTGAGAGATGTCGTTTACTTTAAGAAAAAGAATAAATATAGGCTTTGTTTGAATAGTGTAATGTCCCATTTTTAGGTTCTCTAGCAGTGTAGTTGTCGTTGCCTTTTTGGGTTTGTGTCAACATGTTCAAAGGGGTAATTTGATGTTACTAGTGAGCTTAGATGGTTTTAAGGAGTCATATGACACTTTAATATGTTATTTCTGGTTTTTGGTTTGGGCTCCAAGATTCTTGCAGGGAGTGTCTATTTTTAGTAAGTCACCCAATTGGGTCCGTTTATCATCTTTTATCATTGGGATCACTCCTTATGCAGTCGGATTTCAATTCTGATGCGATTCAGCCATTTTTGCTAATTGGGTGTAATATTGAGCTATATTTAATTATTTTCACTAAGGTTGCTTTTTTAATTAAATCCATTTATCAAGCACCTTAGTGTTATAGCTCGTTGGAAAGAGGATGGAAAGTTTTAAATGATGGGACGCTTAAAAGTGACTTTAAGTGCAGTAAATGTTTAAAAGTAAATTAAATCACTTTTTGGAGTTAAAAGGCTTAATAAATTAATAAAGTGATTTTAAAAGGGAGTTTCTGGAAAGTTGTAAAGTGCCTTGCCAAATCTGATGTAAAATGTCTGATTTTCTGCCTTAGGAATTTTGGCAAACACTTGGTGTGCAAACTGAAGATTGCTGGTAATTGCTTTCTGTTTGATTTGTTTTGGTTTTGAATGATGCAATGAAGTTTGAAACACTTGTTTATCAATGCTAAATATCTTCCAAAGCAACTAGAGATGAAATGCAGATATTTTTGTGTTTTTCCAATGCAAATAGATGACTAAACTAATGCAGATTTACTTCTACAGCAGTAAGGCATTTTTACAAACAATTGGCTGCCAAACTCCCAACTCTACTAAAATGATATTTGCTGAACATAAAACTGATTACAATCAAAATGAGCTTCTACAGCTAGTTGCCCTTACGAGGAAATGATTACAATGCCAAATGAAAACTGAAAATGCAATGCCAAATGCAGCTACAATGACTGCTATGTTTGTATCAGATTACAATGTTATTGCAAAAGCTCAAAACTGATCGTCCCTTATACAGAAGATGATTTTACAATGCAAACTATAATGATGACTGAAAGATGCAATAACAATGATTACAATGCAAGCACAAATCGATAGAACTTGGACGCCTTGACTGAAGTAATTGATGTTGTGCAAATTTGATTTGATTCTCCCCCAAATCGTCCTTGCTGGGCCTGTAAGTGCAGCGCCTAAACTCCTCAATGGCCAGCGATCTCTCCTCAATTAAGTTTGAATTTTTATGTCTTCCATCCTTAAATGGCACCAGCAACCTTGGCAAAATCAACCCTCAAGCTGAAACAGCAAATCGTCCCTTCACTTATCAAAATCGATTTGCATTTGGGGCTGCCAATACTTCCTCAAAAGCCTGCAAGTATCTCTTTATAAAATTATCATTCTTCAATCTGATATTTGATGATCAAAACCAGCAAGTTGTTTCCCCAAAATCTGTAAATATTTCTCCCTAAATCGAATATCTTCTTAACTCCAAAATTTGGCCAATGGCCATTAAATTTTGCTCCAATTGAGAGACTGAGATATCTCTCATTCAAATCCAGCTAGGGTTGATGTTGCACAATTTGCAAAATTTGCAAATAGTTCTCCCTAAATCGAATATCTTCTTAACTCCAAAATTTGGCCAATGGCCATTAAATTTTGCTCCAATTGAGAGACTGAGATATCTCTCATTCAAGTCCAGCTAGGGTTGATGTTGCACAACCGGAACCGACACCCTAGAGTCTTCAAACCTTCGGGCAATTGCAAGCACATAACTCTTCACCAAACAGGCATGAAAGTAGAATAACTCAAATCATGATGAAAGTGACTTGCATTGAGCTCCTTATAAAGAATTTTCATTCACCTCCAAGAAGCTTCTAGCAAGTAATATTATTTTATTCACTTAAGTGATTTTATGATATAATATTTATTTTAGTCACTTATATTAAATTAATCAAATATAAAGCTACCTTATAATTTTGCAATATTGAGATAACATTATAAATAATTAATTTAATCAATATTCCCTTATTTCTCCATTTAGCCTTCGAGAATAAATAAGGCTAAATAATTATTAGGAGTGGCTAGTGTGAAGGGGACATTACAGTCCCCCCTTCCCAAAATTGCTTGCCCTCAAGCAATTGCAAACTCGGATGCTGTAGAATTTGATCACTCTCCCATGTTGCATCCTCGGCGGGCAAGTTTTTCCATCTCACCAAATACTCCCTCAATCTCTTCTCTTGAGTATCTATGATCTCCTTAGGGACTAGGACCAGATGTCCCTCATCCAATGGTGGAAGCTCCAAAGAAGAAGTAACATGCTGCCCAAGTGCTTTCATAAGGCACAGAACATGAAACATATTATGAATCTTGCTGCTTTCTGGAAGCTCCAACTCATATGCTACCTCTCGAACACGTCTGATGATCCTGTATGGCCCATAAAATTTAGGTTTTAGCTTCTCTGCACTGCTCTTCTTCATCGAAGACTGTCTATAGGCTGCAAACGAAGGTAGACCAAGTCCCCCTCAAAACTGCGGTCAACCCTATGTCTATCAACACAAGTCTTTTGCTGATTTTGTATCACCTATAGGTTGTCCTTGAGTGCTCTCAATATATCCTGACTCTCCTGGATCCAATCCTTGGCCTTCGGGGCCCTGCTCTCGCTAAAAGCGAAATCCATGAATGATGGTGCATCATATCCATATAGTCCTGGAAAGGAGACATCTCAAGAGACATATGATAAGTGGTATTGTAACAATACTGTCCCAAGTGCAACCACTTAATCCATGCCTTCTGCTGTCCCGAGATGTAGTTGCGCAAGTAACCCTCAACCAACTTATTTACAATCTCTGTCTGGCCATCTGTTTGAGGGTGATAGCTCGTGCTCGGAGTCAACTTTGTACCTGCCAACCTGAATAGTTCTTGCCAAAATGCACTCAAGAACTTGTTGTCCCTATCACTGACTATAAATCTAGGTAGCGCATGCAACCTGAAGATCTCTCTAAAGAACAACTCAACTACATGTGGTGCCCTGTACTTTGTAGGGATAGCAAAGAAGTGGGCATACTTCGTCAACCGATCTACCACCACAAAGATACAATCTCTCCCCTGCACCTTGGGTAGACTTGTGATGAAGTCCATGGAAATGCTTTCCCACTTCCGCTCTGGAATGGGCAATGGCTATAATAGACCAGCTGGATGTGTATGCTCGAATTTATTTTGCTTGCAAGTCACACACTCCTTAACATGTCTCAAAACGTCCTCCTTGAGGCTCTTCAAAGAGAACCTCTCTCTGACTTGTCTGTATGTCTTAAAATAGCCCCGATGGCTTGCTAGAGGAGTATCATGTGATGCCTGCAGTATTCTCTCCTTCAGTTAGATTCCGGCACCAAGTAGATCCTATCCTTGTAGAAAATCACATCATCCACCACTCGATACTTGTCATCCCGTACTAGTCCATCCATCACCTCATGCAAATTTGTTCTTGGAGTACTCAATCAACAAGAGAGACTTCCAATCAGCTGAAATCTATGAAAGTGAACAAGCGGTAGGTTTCCTGGAAAGGGCATCAACAACCACATTCTTCTTCCCTTTCACATACTCTATATCAAAGTCATAGGCCTGTATCTTAGTGACCCATTTCTGCTGCCTCTCGTTCAGATCTTTTTGCTCCAAGAAATACTTGAGACTATTGTGGTCAGTCCTCATCACAAATTTCCACCATAATCTTAATTAGTTGGGAATTGTGGTCCCCCTAGGTATGCCAAAGACTGTTCACTCAGATATTGCAATCATTTGTTGCTATGCTAGATGCATCCTATACTTGTGCCATGCCGAGAGTGCAACAATGGGATCCGATTCCTTGTAAGGTTTTCAGTGAACCCTCACCAATCATTTATGGAGAAAAGAGAAAAAAAAGATGCTTGAAATGAAATCCTAATCTAAGAAAGGCAATGCACCAAGATTAAGATATCTTCTATCTTTTGCTGGGATAAAATGAAACAAGTTAATTAAGCACATTACTTGAAATATAGAAGGTAAACACTCATTCATGCATAAGACAAAATAGGAAAGAAATAAGATAGTCACAACTTCATATATTAGCATTCCAAAACTATACACATCTGTTTAGTAGAAAGGGCTTGAAGCCCCAAATACATGAGACAAAGTTTGTAAAGTCCCTTACCTAGCCTTGCTCTTGAATTCGCTTGTTTTCCCTAGAATTCGATTGTTGATTAGGTTTAGGGTTTCTTCTTTCCAACAGGAATGTGTTCTCTAATGAAATAACCCTAGATTGAAATCTGCATTCACCAAATTAATAACATTTCCACATACACATATATCTGTTAGCAATAATATCTAGATATCCAAAATATATTCATAAACATAAAGCAATAATGAAGACATAAGAGGAGTGCCATAGGTGGATCTGCCCTGAAGCCCTCATGTAAAACTCAAGAGGTTGTCCATCACAATCCTTCTTGCCTAGGGGCTTAGTACTTGCATACTCCACTCATGGCAACACCTTGGAAGACACTCGTCCTATCAGGGGAGAGGAACCATATGTTAATGATAAGTAGAGCTTCAGGCGATCCTTCCAGCTCAGTCCTATTGAAGGAAACATAAATTAAATGATAGCCCGTCGGCTAGTTAATTTATTGTCTTATATTTTTGAGGAGGCGTGAATGTCTTGAGGCCGACCTCACTTGTATCATTTATGATTTTCTATTTGTGGCCGACTTCATTCTAGAAGTTAATTCGTCTCTTCTTGGACGACTTGTAAATTTGCTCTATTCAATTTGTATTTTTTGGTTGAGGCCGACTTTGTTCTTCAAGAGGTGCGACATCTCATAGCTTTGTATATATAGAAGGTCAGTTCACTCCCTGCGAATATATCATATAGTGCGAATATATCATACAGTGCGAATACATCATACAGTGTGAAGTAATCATTCCATGCAAGTGCGAATTCTGTAGGTCTGTATTCAGTCAATTGCGAATATTGCCAAGTGCGAATTCTACAGGTCCGTACTTTGTCAAGGGCGAATTCTTTCCAGTACTTCAAGATCAGAGTGCGAATTGATCTAAGGGCAGGCTGCGAACTCTTCTAGAGCAGAATCTGAAGTGCCAGTTTGTTATCTGTTATTGCATCTTCTACAGATGCTGGATATTGGTCTTGTGTTAGACCTCTTTGTAAAGAGAATTGTTGCCACTGTGTTAAATATAAGAGAGATCTTTGTTGCTGGGTTTTTCTCCCTCAAAAGGAGGGTTTTCCCAGGGTATCTGCTGTGTTATTTTGTTTGTTTGTGAATTATTTTTCTGTGCATATAATCTGTTCACTTAAAATTTACATGGTATCAAAGCGGGTTTGAGAGGATCGTGATCAGATTATTGCTAATCAGCTAACTCTATTGTCAAGATGGTGAATGGTTTGAAGGTGGAAGATAGACTCGAAGGTGCATCCAACTTCACATCATGGAGATTCAGGATCATGCTTACTTTGCGTGAAAATGACTTGGGTGATTTCGTTGAGTCTAGCACTTCTGCCCCTGAGGAGAAAGAAGAAAAATTACAGTGGCTGAAGAAAGACATTAAAGCAATGAAGATTCTGGTTGATTCCGTAAAGGATCACATTGTTCCTATCATCTCTAAGTTGAAGATAGCAAGAGATATGCTCAAGACCTTGGAAGAGATGTACGAAATCAACAATACCAGTCGGGCACTTGCTCTGAAGCAACAACTTCATCATGTGAAGATGACGAAAGGTGAATCTGTGATTGCATACTTTATGAGGATTGCAGATTTGAGAGATCAGCTCTCCACAATTGGGCATATGGTTGAAGACAAGGATCTGACTATGCTTGCTCTCAATGGGCTGCCCTTGTCTTGGGAATCATACATTCAGGGAATCAGTGCAAGGTCAAAATTGCCTAAGTTTGGTCGTCTCAGATCTGATTGCATTCAAGAGGAATCAAGATTGATGGCAAGAGGTGTTGGTCAAAGTTCAAAGAATGAAGATATTCATGTTCTCGCCTCCCATACTTCAAAGAAGAAAGGAAAAGATGGAAGGAAATGATTCTTCAAAAGGAATAGGGACAAGGGAAATGATGATGCACCTCCATCTAAGAAGAAGAGGGATATGTCCAAGATTCAATGTTTTAGGTGTGATAAGTTTGGGCACTTCGCCAAGTATTGTCCAACTAGACCTAAGCAACAGGTCACCGTTGCGGATGTTGATGATGCCTCTCCTCAAAAGGATTCAAGTGAATATTTGTTCTATTCAACATTATCAAGTAGTGTACCTTCCGACACCAACACTTGGATAATCGACAGTGGTGCTTCACGACACATCACCGGTTTCAAGGAGCACTTATCAAGTTTGGTGGAGAAGGAGTCTTCTGAACAAGTCATCATTGGAGATGATGCTAGCTACTCCGTGAAAGGAATTGGGACCTCTACACTTCACTTGGATTCCGGCATATCACTTCAATTGGGTAATGTTCTCTATGTTCCTGGAATCAAGCGCAATCTTATTTCTATATCAGCGTTGGAAGATAAAGGATATCAAGTTGCCTTTTCCAAAGGCAAAGTTTTAGTATGGATGGAGAACTCTAGCTTCAAGGATGCTCAAGTAATTGGAGTTAGACATGAAAACCTTTACAAGGTTTGCACACGTTCATTTCAAGCTCTGGTTCATGACTCTTCTAGTCTATGCGATCTTTGGCATCGAAGATTGGCTCATCTACACTTCCGAGCTTTACCTATCATGGAGAAGATGGTGACGGGTCTTCCTAAGTTCACTCAAGAGCACGAAGGTACTTGCAAGGGCTGCGCATTAGGTAAGAATATAAAAGCCCTTTTTCATAGTAGAGAAAATAGATCTAAGTATATTTTAGAGCTTATTCATTCTGATTTATGTGGTCCTATGTCTGTTCCTTCTTCGAGTGGTTTCTTGTATTATGTTCTTTTCATTGATGATCACTCTAGGAAAACTTGGATTTATTTTTTGAAATCTAAAGAGTCTGAGGAAGTATTGGATAGGTTTAAAGAGTTTAAAGGCTTAGTAGAAAATATTTCTGGTAAAAGAATTAAGGTCCTTAGATTTGACAATGGTGGAGAATACACCTCTGGTAGTTTTCAGAACTTTTGTATTGATGCAGGGATTAAGAGGGAGTTCTGTGTTCCCTATAATCCTCAACAAAGCGGTGTTGAAAGAAAACGAAGCGATTATTAGGTAGCAAAGGCCATGATCCATGATCAAGATTTGCAAACCTTCCTATGGTAGAAGCTTCGGGGACAGGCGTGTATGTTCGAGGAATAGAAGTCCTCATAAGATCTTGGAGAATATGACTCGAAGAAGCCTTCTGAGGGAAGAAGCTGAAATTGATCACTTGAGGATCTTTGGTTGTCACATCTATGTTCATGTTCCCAAAGAAAAGAGAACAGTAGGTATACGAAGGGAATATTTGTGGGCTACGATTGAAAACTCAATGCGAGAATCTACATTCCAGGTCAGAAGGTGATAGAGATCAGTAGGGATGTCACATTCGAGGAAGATGTTGCATTCAGGAGATCCAGAGGGATTCATATGGAGATTGATAATGAAGAGTCTCCTCAGGATATGGAAGTTGATCATACTCTTGAGATTCAGAGGGAGACTATGGAACCAAAGGAAGATCTTGATCCAGTTGAACCCTTGGAACCTACTGATGGGCCTTCTGACATTGTTATTGGGAGAAAGAGACCTCTATGGGCTAGTCACACTATGCAAGAGGCTGAAAGCTTTGCAGCTCCTAGAGGCACATTCAGAGAAAGCAAAAGGCCACATAAGTTCTCCAGTTATGTTGCCTTGATGAGTCAGATTATAGAATCCGAGCCTACCTGTGTTGAGGAAGCATCTAGTCATCAAGTTTGGAGAGATGCTATGGCAGAAGAGTATCGGTCAATTCTTAAAAATGATGTTTGGGATATTGTTCCTAGACCCGAGGGCAAGTCTGTGGTATCTTCTAAATGCCTATTCAAGATTAAGCATGCTGCAGATGGAAGTATTGAGAAGTACAAAGCAAGATTTGTGGCTCGTGGGTTCTCTCAGAAAGAGGGAGTTGATTATGATGAGACTTTTGCTCCTGTTGCTCGCTACACTTCTGTCAGAACCATCATTGCGATTGCTGCATCTAAAGGATGGAAGATTCATCAGATGGATGTAAAGATAGCCTTTCTCAATGGAGTAATTGAGGAAGAGGTCTATATAGAGCAACCTGATGGATTTGAGATTCATGAGAAGGAGTCACATGTTTGCAAGCTAAAGAAGGCCTTGTATGGTCTTAAGCAGGCTCCTCGTGCCTGGTACGAAATGATTGATCGGTACCTGTCAAGTTTGGGCTTCTTGAAGAATGATGCTGATTCAAATCTCTACTTCAAGGTAATCAATGGTGATGCATTAATTTTGGTTTTATATGTTGACGATCTGATCCTTACTGGAGAAGATCACCTGATTCTTAAATGTAAGAAGGAATTGACTTCTGAATTTGAGATGAAGGACCTTGGGCTCATGCATTACTTCCTTGGCTTAGAAGTCTGGCAGAAATTAGATGGAATGATTCTAAGTCAAGGGAAGTACACCATTGATATACTTAAGAGATTTGGCATGATGGATTGCAAATCTATGTCTACACCTATGGAGACCAAGCTACATAAACTGAAGGAGGCCGCAGCTAGTTCAGACTTGGTGGATCCTACATTGTACAGACAGCTGATTGGATCCTTGATGTATCTAGTTAACACTAGACCTGATATGTGCTATGCAGTGAGTGCACTTAGCCAGTTTATGTGTGATCCGAGACAGATACATCTTGTTGCAGCTAAACATATCCTGAGATACTTGCGTGGCACAGTTGGATATGGATTGAGGTATACTTCAGATGTAGTCTTGGAGTTACATGGTTTCACTGATTCTGATTGGGCAGGTTGTGTCACAGATCGGAAGAGCACCTCTGGTTGTTGCTTTAGTTTGGGTTCTGCTATGATTCCCTGGTGCAGCAGGAAGCAGTCATCTGTAGACTGTGG
Source organism: Sequoia sempervirens (assembly GCA_007258455.2). NCBI lineage: Eukaryota > Viridiplantae > Streptophyta > Pinopsida > Cupressales > Cupressaceae > Sequoia > Sequoia sempervirens. Next base: position 18,066 of record VDFB02049321.1, on the reverse strand, counting down.
CATTGAGTACAGTAGAGGCCGAGTACATTGCAGCTTGTATGGCAACTCGGGAAGCAGTGTGGCTTCGTAAGCTCCTTGCAGGACTGTTCGGACAATCAATGGAGCCTACTATCATTCATTGTGACAATCAGAGTTGTGTGAAGCTTTCTGTCAATCCTGTGTTTCATGACAGATCCAAGCATGTTGAGATCAAGTACCACTATATTAGAGATATGGTACTGCGGAAGGTTGTACAGCTAAGGTACATTAGCACTGATGAGCAGACGGCAGATATTCTCATCAAGCCTCTCGCCAGGACAAAGTTTGTGTACTTCCGAGATAAGCTTGGTATGGTGGAGAATCTAGCCTTGATTGAGTAAGAGTCTCAGTATCAGTGAGCCTTGTTAATGCATTTTCTTCTGAGACGGAAGAATTGTTAATGCATTTTCTTCTGAGACGGAAGAATTTGAGGTGAAAGCCCTTGTTTCCACCCTCTGAGCTGAGTCATGGTGGGTGTCATGTGTGAGACTCCATGACGTGTTGTACTTGTGTTTCACCCTCTGAGAGAGTCATGGTGAAAGTCACGTTGAGGTGACAACATCACGCAAGTGATGAACACTTGTACTTACCATCTTATGGTTGATATCGAGACGATATCTAATATCACGATGAGGTGATATTCTTCTCTTCATATCTGGTTTGAGATGATTTGTCTTGTGTAGCTGGAAGTCTCTCCCTAGCTGAGAGGGAGTGTTAATGATAAGTACAGCTTCAGGCAATCCTTCCAGCTCAGTCCTATTGAAGGAAACATAAATTAAATGATAGCCCGTCGGCTATTTAATTTATTGTCTTATATTTTTGAGGAGGCACGAATGTCTTTAGGCTGACCTCACTTGTATCATTTATGATTTTCTATTTGTGGCCGACTTCATTCTAGAAGTTAATTCGTCTCTTCTTGGCCGACTTGTAAATTTGCTCTATTCAATTTGTATTTTTTGGTTGAGGCCGACTTTGTTCTTCAAGAGGTGTGACATCTCATAGCTTTATATATATAGAAGGTCAGTTCACTCCTTGCAAATATATCATACAGGTCGAATATATCATACAGTGCGAATATATCATACAGTGCGAATACATCATACAGTGTGAAGTAATCATTCCATGCAAGTGCGAATTCTGTAGGTCTGTATTCAGTCAATTGCGAATATTGCCAAGTGCGAATTCTACAGGTCCGTACTCTGTCAAGGGCGAATTCTTTTCAGTACTTCAAGATCAGATTGCGAATTGATCTAAGGGCAGGCTGCGAACTCTTCTAGAGCAAAATCCGAAGTGCCAGTTTGTTATCTGTTATTGCATCTTCTACAGATGCTGGATATTGGTCTTGTGTTAGACCTCTTTGTAAAGAGAATTGTTGCCACTGTGTTAAATATAAGAGAGATCTTTGTTGCTGGGTTTTTCTCCCTCAAGAGGAGGGTTTTCCCAGGGTATCTGCTGTGTTATTTTGTCTGTTTTTGAATTATTTTTCTGTGCATATAATCTGTTCACTTAAAATTTACACCATAGAGTCCAAGTGGCCTAAGGCCTACCACCTTCTCTTGCTCAATCCCGTATCTTGGGCCTAAGGGGTAGAGGCCTAGGTGGGACCCCCATCTTTCTATAACCCAATCCCTAGTCAAGGGCCTAGGGGGCTGCAAAGCCCAATCCCTTGTTAAGGGCCTAAGGGGCTGCAAAGCCCAATCCCTTGTCTAGGGCCTAAGGGGCTGAAAGTGGGGTTTTTAGGCAATCCACTTCACCCATGTTTTGCCTATCCTAATAGGTTTACAAGCACATAGCAGACAATCTTTAAACAATCAGATATATTTTCCTTCATCCAAGATTTATTTCATGCCTATAATCAAATATATTTTCATTTACCAATGGTTCTTTACGTTCATCATTTCCTATGATAATTCTTATTATGCTAAGATTAAAGGAGGTCATTATATCAATAATCAAATTAACAATATCTAGTTCTTATATTTAGAATATGTTAAATATCATTGCTAATTGAATACATCACTTGAGTTGCCGTATCTCTCCATGTTTTTTTGATTCCTTACTCGCCTCCTTCAACCTTATGAGGACAATTCTACTTTTATATTAAATTGTCATCATTACTTATAAGGCTTAACAATAAGTATCATTATTGTATAATCATAAATTATGTGTATATATATATATATATAATCTTTAGAATACCCATCTTGACCTGAATATGCATATCATATATATATATATATATATAATTCAATATAATCTGGTAATATAGGGTAATTATATTATTTATTACAATCTGAAACTATGAAGTAACTATATTTATTTAATATACACAGAACTATAGAAAAATTATATTATCTAATATAATCTGAAATGATAGAGTAACTAGATTATTTAATACACTCTAAAACGTAAAACATTACTTACCCTTTCCTTTTATTTTCCCAGTTTTCTAATCGATCTGCTTGTATGTTCTTTATTTTACTTATTTTCTTTGTCTTGTTTCCTTTTCTTTACTCCCATCGATGATCTTAGATAATTATTAGAGACTGGGTTTTAATGTTTTTCTGATTGTAATATTCTTATAATATTCTCCTCCTTTCCCCCTATCTTTCCTTATCTTATATCTTCCACTTAGGAGAGGAGATGCCTTTTCAAGGTGGAGTCATGCCTTCTTGTTTTGATCGCTGCCTTCCTTCATGACTTAATCGCCGCCTTATGTTTGCAGCTGTTAGCATACTTTATACATTTTAAATGTTTCTTGTTTATTATATTTTGATTTTTGATTGTAACATATTCAAATATATATATATATATATATAATTGGGATTATAATAATATTAAATTTAGACATTTATTTTTAATGGTTATTTATTTTATGACGTTTACAATATGAGTACTATTCTTAATGATAATTATAATTTTATAATTATAGTGATATCTCTTGCTGTTTAGTTTGTGAAAGATTAGTTCCTTGATAATATTTGGGATTCTAATAATTATAATTATAAAGTTGTCTTGATAATTATAATTATAATAGTGATGTTTGAATGGCAAGTACTTGTATTTGTATTTTGATATTTATCCAGTTTGGTTTTTTTTTTTTTTCAATATCTCAAATTTAACTTTACAATTTCGGGGACATGACAAAGTTTGAGTTCCAAACTTAACAATTCTCAACAAAAATGTTGAGAAAAGTTTTACATTCAAGAATTGCTACTAAGCACAAGCTTGCAATATCCAATCTCCTCAAACAATGAGCAAGAAACTCTCATTTATACAAAAATAGGAGAGATAAGCAACTAAAACAATGGTGGCAATCAATGCCCTGGTAGTCAGATTGGAATATTCCTCAGCAATTTGTGGGATACTGGAGATCTAGATTTGAAAAGTATTGTGTGTTGGGCACATGCAACTATTGGAATTTATGATTGTCATTGGAGGATTGGTTGCATTTCTTGAATCTACAAGGAAGTGAGTGATGCTTTGAATGCATCATCAATTATTTGCTCTTCAGAATCTTATATTCAATATTGTTTTCAATCTGCATTCAATTCTCTTTTGGCATGCTCCCTTGAAGATTCGTAGGTTGCTGGGCTGAGTAAATGATGGTCATCGCCCTCCATTCTTGATTGCAATTGGGCTTCAACTTCAAAAGATTGTGGGCTGTTGATCAAATCCAATTAGATGGTAGGCAGGCACTTACACCATCCCTCCTTATGTCTCCCATCAATTCCTGCAAACCATTGATTAGAAGATCCAACGATTGGTAGAGTGTTCAACAAAATAATCCTTTACTCATTGTTTCTTGTGAGCCACTAGATATGCCACACTATTGCTTGATTGATGGCTAAAGACCTTGTCAATATGCGCCCCATAGACCAATACAACTTAATGAAGAGGGGCTCACCAAGTGAAACTAGTGAATAGCAGAAGCTAGTGCTAATGGGGCTTTACTTCTATGACTTCCCGTAGGCCCTTAGATCATTGAGAATGGATGGTTAATGGGAGTGCTTGAACCAAAAGGACAAAATGATTTATACCTTCTATGGGCTGTTAGACGATGAAATCAATGGCTTGCAGGAGCCCAAACTTCATCAAAAGGGACTTTTCACCTGCACTTTGAACTTGGAAAACAAGGTGCCTTTCACCATAACAAAGCCAAAATTTGGACAGTTTGAAATGTTGTGAGAAATTGCTACAATATGAACATGATTGACTATACTGGCATCCATTAGAGGCAAATAAAATCTATTGAAGATGACTTTAGAGTTGACAAAGAGGATATTAGTAGTCGATGAATGCTAGAAGAGTATTCCTAGTGTTTTATGGATCATTCTTTCACATTCTTGATGTCATCTGTAATCTCATGGCCTTTATCACTGCCATTAATCCTTAAATAGTTTTTCTTTTTGTCAACCTTATTTTGATGCATCTGCTTTTCCCTATCAAAGTGTCTTTAAAACATCACTGTATCACATTAGATAATAGCTGCTAAAATAAGTTCTATTGATAGGATAAATGTACTAATGCAGGTATAGTATCTAGTAGGATTACAGTACCAATATGGGTATGGAAGCAAATTAGAAATCCATGGATATTGTCTGGCTGGGTTACAACATATGTATAATATAACAACACATAATAAACGTATACTTCTAGGCTTTGTTGATAAATAGTCTTGAATATGGCCTTGTACTCCACTATAACTCATTTTCTTTCACTTTTTGTGTATTACTTTAAGCTACTTACAATGCTCAAACAATTTTTTATCAGTTCTGCTGTTACTGAAGTATTGGTAAATAGTGAAATTTTCTAAGCTTATATAACATAGTTTTTGGTTCAATTTCATGTAATATGTATACAGGTGTAAAGCGGTTTGTGTACATATCTGCTGCTGATTTCAGCTTTGCAAATTTCTTGTTGCGGGGTTACTACGAAGGAAAGGTATGCTCCACAATTCTTTTTGCACTTCCCTACCCTGTTCAAAGGAAGTTAATAATAATGGCAGAACAAATGCAGTAATCCACAAGTTGGGGTCTTTACATGTGGATTATATTTCCAAAAGAAGAAATTTGGAATGAAAAGAGTTTGAGTATTAGTGGAGAATGACATGGTTTTTGATGCATCTAGAAAGAAGACGTTCTTCAGGCCATGCAAAGATACAAGGTTCAAAATTGGTTGTGCATTATTTGGATTAAAAAGTGAGTTTAATATCAGATGCGAAATGGATAAAAACAACACTTCTATGATATGTCTTGTAGTTCATTTTTGAGTTCTGAGGACCTATGGTGCTCTGGCTGAGTTTTTCTAGGAAGCAACTCTTTTATGGTTCATGTCTACATTGATGAAGGCCTAATAATGTGTGAGCACACTCTCGCTTCTATATGTTCTGGCTGGTCTCACAGAGTTTCCTGCAGAGATAACTAGCAATCTAGTACGTTCTAGGCATTTTTAAAATGCTGTACAAACCTAAGGTTCTTTTTGTCCAAGTACTTTTCTATTGTAATTGAATGTTCTTTTGATTCCCACTGACCTACATTGGTCATTTATGGCTGTTTGTATAACTATTTTCTTTCCATATACATGGTAATCTCTACTCTATTTGTATATAGCATATAGCATTCTAGATTAACACACATTTGGTGGCTAGATATGATGCAAACCAATATATCTGGTTTGAACACAATATAAAAGTATTAAGTTTAAATGTGTGAATAGTATTACTGTCCAGAGCTTATGAACAGTTCCATTTCCACAGTCTTTACATCACTGCCATATATGGTGTATCAAGTTTCATTCCATGGTGGCAGTTTTAGGCATCTGTATCCAAGGTCAACAGAACTGGAATTATCTGAGTTGTAGAGACTGATTGTGTTTAGCATTTCATGGCTTTTTGTACACCTTCATAGTATATATAGCACAAAAGGCACAACCTGACCGAAAGATTTACTCCATTAAGCTTTACTAAATACATGTTCATGACAAATATATATTTACATGGCTTTCTGGTCCAACTTACTTTTGGATCAACTCATAAACTTCTAATTGCCCATCATATTCCTCAAAAGCAAGGTCATAAGGCTATGGGCCTTGGAATCTGTCTAATGCATAAACTTAATGATATAAGTCCATGGGTCCCCTTGGAGTTTACATGGAGATCAGGACGCATGGATCATAAAATTAACTTTACATATCATCCTTCGTTGTTGTCAACTGTGGAAACACAAAGACATACTAGACGTGCTTCAAAAAACATAGTTTTTTCATCTTCAAAACTTTCAAATTCTGGTCTTTATGACCTCAATCATTTTGGCTACTTTGTCATCATCATTACCATAGGTGGAATCATGTAAAAAACTTAGTCCCAGGTTCTCTCAAATCTTTGATAGTAATTTTGGTCCATGTTGGTGGCAAAGACTACATTAAATGACAAATCATCTGCCCAAAATCAATATGCATACTTAAACCTGTACTAGCACTTAGCATAAATATGTGATTTCTGAGGACAATGAACATAAGGTTCTTTGGTCAGTGAAATGCTTGATGATGTGCTACATAATGTAGATTGCTTCTCTACCATATTCTTAATTTGACATTTTTTTTTTACCGGTTTCTTCTTGATACTTCCTTTACCCATGTCAAGCATATTTTCTTTAAATGCTTGTGTAGAACCCTCAAGCAGATTTGATATCACATGCTCAGTCTTTGCATGGAATGATACTTCTAAGTTCTAGGCTATATAGTAATAAGACTTAGTGGACTATTTAGTGAGAACCTTGTGTAAACTATTTTCTAATACCCTTTGAAGGAATATTTATACTCATTTTTATACTGTTTACTCATCTGTCATCAAAGCACTCAAACTTGTAACCTTCCTTGGCAATTTGATGGAGATTGAGTGGATTCCTTTTTAAATCAGAACATAGAGTACATAAAAAAATGTGATTTCTTTGACATTGTGACAGGTTGTGCATATACTATCCATCCCTTGAGTCACAGGAGCTTAATCATTGCCAAACTGACTGACTTAGGAGTCACATCTTTATGCAAATACACATCTCTTATCACTTATATGCTGAAAAACTCACAAAGATCAAGTTAACATCGACCACTTGAGTTTTGAGTCATCGAATTCTTATCTCATGAGTTCATCTATGAACAATTTTTTGGGGTGTTTATTATGCTTGCTGTGCCCATAATCCCTGGAAAAGTGACCCAAGCTGTAACAAATTATACACTTCTCTCATGTCTTCAAAGGCTTTCTTTGATCACTATCCTTTATATGACCTTGCTTGATGGCTGGTGTAGATTCCTCCTCCTTTGTGACTTTTCTGCCTTGTGCAACAAATGCAGTAAATCTAGTATCCTCACTTTCCTTTTGGAAGCTCTGCTCTTGTATCATTATTCAACAACAATATGCACAAGTCTTTAAACTTAAAATTTGCAATTGATCAATGACATCTAAGGAAGCAGCAAGACCTTTACATAAATCAGGAAGACGATAAAAAAAAAATCTCAATAAGATCGTCATCATAAATTTTCTGTGCAAGGCCATCAAGTTGATTCCTAATCTTCTATATTTTTTTAATATTTACTGCTATATGTCAATGTCCTTTCGTTCTTAAACTTTGTTATGTTTTCTCTATGATGACTTATTTGGCCTCATTCAAACCTAAAGTTTAGGCAAAAAGCCTTTTCTGACAAACACTCAAATGTAGGTAACAGCAACACTAATTTTCTCGAAAATACACAGTACTTGTGTATATCTAGGAGTTGCTGCAACTTCTTATGTGACATTCTCCTTATCAGTTATCCTCTAATTGTTTTTCATTGTATTTTTCCAAGTGTGGTGATTTATTTCATCCAAATGGTCAGGAAGAAGAACTGCAGAAAACTTTGATGTTACTGAAACACTGAGTTGCAACCTGGAGTCAGCTTGAATGTTGAAAATTCATTAGAAATCTGGAAGTTACTCAGGAAAACATACAAAAGCAAAAAGGATGTTTGGTAGATTTTGACTTTGCATCAGCTTATATACCCCTATTACTAAGGACAAATTGTCGTCCCAACAAGTTGCCTATGACAAGCTCAATTTTGACGGAGCCAAGGTCTGCATGTGCTAGGACCTCATTCATAACTATGAAGGTAACTTGGTTAGTCAGTAGTCTTATTTTCAATACACATATTGCAATTAACAGTGCAACAGAGGCCTTGGCACTAATATCTGGATTTGACTTGTTCAGGGCACTGCATATACCTCACATAATAATATAAGGGGATTGTAAATAATCCTAACAATTATAACTAGGAATAGTAAACATCAAATTAGTCCCCCATCTGAACACCCATAATTCACTCCATATGTTGAAGATATTTTCGAGATTAGAATTTTTTATTCCTGAAGGCTTTAGCATTATTGTAATCTTTTCGTTTTTTCAGAGCTTTCCTGTCAACCATGTCCAAAGATTGAAAAACTAGGCACCATATTTCCTTGCTGGTTACACAAACAATAGAGGTTTGCAAGAAGAATGGTACCTGACAATCAGTCGCATCTATTAAGGCTTAGATGGTTCATCAAGAGAGATTGAGCTGGTAGAAGGGATCAGACTTTTTACTCGAGATATTTCCTATTTTGCAATACTGCCCAGATTGATGAATACCCCTTGTTGGATTCAACAACCCTGGCCTTCAACCCTCCAGGAATGACAATCTCTCTTGGAAGGGGAAATATGCAAATGTGAAAAAATCAACAAAGGTGCTATTAATACTATAATTGCAGCAGCTGAATCACTGGAATTTTCTTACGAATGCTTCTAAAATGAGATTCAGACAGCAATGTAGCAATAGTGGACATAAAGGAAAGAAGAAAATATTCGTGAGCTCAAAGGCACTCAAAGATGTTCCTATCCAAGTAGCAATCAGTCCAATTAAAACCACTTAATAATGTATGTGTGCAAAAGTTCTACACAACATGTAGATACCCCCAAATTCAAAGGAACTTCATGATAAAATGCTGAAAGTTAACATTTACCCATAGTTACAAGACTCGGACTCGCCTCGGACTTGGCAAGCCAATTTTTGACTTGGACTCGGACTCGGAGCCCAGACTAAGACTCGCAAATAGAAAAACCCTAAGAAATTCAATTTTTTTTAAGGATTTAAAACTTGTTTCATGCACCCTTTAATAAATAAACCTTAAAGACACAATAACATCATCAAATAGAAATTACTATGATCCCATACACAAACATACATTGATCACATAAGTATAAACGCAAATTTTAACTGAAGGAAATAACACATTCAGATATATAAATATTGTCAAATGTATACAAAACTCATGGAATATGAAATCCATGGCATCAAAACAAATATCAAAACTAAAAATATAAGTCTATGGCTCAGAAAAGCTTGCATTACTCATCCCAACATCACAAGTCATGCGCTAGTGTCTAAGATAGGTCATAGATGATGATGTAGCCATGATATTTGCTTGCGTCTCAATGATTGGTGTGTATATTCAAGTGAGGAATTTATTATTAAAATTTTATTGTAGCCTTCAAGACTGCATGTTTTGTTGTCTAATGTATGGAACAAGATAATCCTTGATTATGGCTTTGACTGTGAAAGATGCAAAGATTTGCAATAGGGGGATATGTATTCTGTAGGTTTAATTATCATGATTCATCATTGGCCTATAACATGCTTAGACCTATAGTTTGATGAGGGTTTGGGGGAAACACTCCAACAGGGGTCGAGGGGTAGTGCCCCTCATGGGGGTCTGGGGGCAGCGCCCCCAGCGGGGTCAAGGGGCAGCGCCCCTTGCAGGGGTCTGGGGGCAGTGCCCCTCGCAGGGTCGAGGGGCGGAGCCCCCGCCACCAAGACCAAATGAAGACCTTCGAAACCACACAAACCTTCATGGCGCACACCATTTAATTAAAAAATTTGTAAATGAAAGATTGCAAATTTTTTTTAAAAAATTAATTAAAATGGCCGAGTCTGAGGCACAAAACTCGGCGAGTCTGCCGAGTCGGGTGAGTCCGGTGACTCTTGGCGAGTACTCGACAGCCGAGTCTCTGGGACTCGTTTAGGGTCACTCGCCTCGGGACTCGCGAAGACTCGTCGAGTTTGGGTGAATCTTGTAACTGTGCATTTACCATATCCTAGAGTAGGCACAAATGCTTGAATCCAACATGGAAAGTATTGAGGTGAACATAGCTCTTCAAATCCTCAAATAGGGTTCAAACAAGGTCTATGAGAGGCAATCTGCAGCAAATGGCCTACACAATGCTTATCAAAATTGGTTTTTGCAGGACAGGTTTTTGTACCTCAGCCACTTCCCACACTTACTCAATATTAGGGAGAACAGCACAACCAATAATGTTGGACTTCTATGAAAGAAGGGAGCAGTCAATGAGGACACAACAAAAATGCAATCCTCGTTGACATGAATAAGCTGTAGGATCATTTTTATGCTTTACTTGAATCTCACTAGTAGTTGGAGAAGGAAGTTTGAAAGAGTGACAGTTCTCAACCTCAAATCATATATCACCATAACAGTCATGAGAAGAGGGCAAGATGATCTTTCCTCTACCACATGCCATACTTCTCATGCTAATACCAAGTGATATAAACAATGCATAGGCTTAGACTATAGTATTCTACCTATCCCCTTGACAAGTTAAGTGAAATTTGTGAAAATGAAAAACGAAGAAAGATGGTTTTTAAACATCGGCCTAAGAAGAAAGAAGAAACCATATAACTAACCTTTTTAGGCAATATAAGGTGTACATTCTCCCTGCTCATATCTTTTTCTTATCTATATATTTGTTATATTGATCTCCTTTTATTGATTCAATCTTTTGTAAGTGCATGTGTAGGCCTTGATCCTCGCTATTTACAGATATCTTTTTATGTTTGTAATGTCCCTCTTTAGTACATTTTGATTTAAAAAAAAATGATAAATAAATTAATGTTTGATACTTGTGTGGTGATTTAACTAAGCATTAATTTATATTTTTACCTATTGGACATGGATGTAATGGCTTAAGTTTATATAAGACAAGAAAAGTCCCTTAGGTCTGAAAGAAAGAATTTTCAATTAAAATCTTATTATACTTTCAAGAAGACGTTACAAAGAAGATTCATTAGTTACAATCTCACGGAGGAAATGGGAGTTTTGGCACGAAGGAGTCAGGCAGAGAATTTTTTTGGGATTTTGGCGGATTGTTGGAAATTTCTCCTTCTCTAGTGGAAAAATGGAACTTTCTACAGGGAAGAGGTTGGCTACGGAGCTGTGAGATGCCCCCTAGGAAATTGTGTTGATTTTGTTTGGTTGAGTTGAACTAAGGATTTGCTGAGATTCAATGAGTGAGTTCAATGTTTCTAAAGGATGCAAAGCAGGTATTGATTCATTCTGGTTGCTCGACCCCTGAAACTATTGTTCTAAAATTGATGGAAGAAAGTCGTCTCTAATGGTGGCCGAGTAATGTTAAATGGGGATTGTCAGAACTCTTGAAATTAGCAGTTGGCGCTATCTAAGACTTGTGGTCTTGAATGGTTAGGAGGGTGGACAACTAAGAAGGACGAATTGCCATATAGCTTCAGAAAATCGACGTTGAAACTGTCTAGTTGTGCGAATTGAAGAAAAAATGAAAATAAACACGTGACGGCTCGGAGGTGAGCTGTGAAAAAACTACATTCCCTTGGCGTCTAGCTGAGGACAAGAGTTGACCCTGAAATCACAAGACGGCCCCAGAGAGCTGGTCGGGAATGTATCTAGTGATATTCAAGCTGTTTTAAAAAAGAAACTCATTGATCAGGTCGTGGCACTATTCTAGTTTGATATTCGCGACTCATCCTGAAGTGTGGTTTTTTTCCCTCCTAATTGGACGTGAAGAAATGTCATCACATGGAGATGAGTGTGCAGCCATGTTGAATCCTCAGGAAAGGTCGTGAGCATCAGTTTTGGGTCAGACTGTTACCAGGTGTGGTCCGTTTCTTTTAAGAACTAATGCATTAATGTTGAGAGTCATTTTCTATTGAACGACAATGTACTCTGAGAGTTATCAATGGGAAACTAAATTCTAGGTCATTGATGTTTGCTGTAATCCAAAATCTATTGATAGCAGAACTTAGACTAGTCTTACCTGTTCAAGCTAACGCATTGATTGATCTGTCTCTAGTTTTCTTTAATTTTCAAGAATTTTCATCAGTTCTGCAAAGTAAATTCACTACTGCTTCAAGGTTATGCTTAAACTTATTGACCATAAAACTCAGTGGAAGAACTATTAGTTTTCCATCGAAAAAATTGGAGTATTAGCATATAGTAAACTCATATCTGGGTAGCACATTTCATTGGTATTAGAGCTCAGCTCATCCTGCTTTCCTGTAGTTGGGTTGATCTTCCATGAGTGATAGAGAATGGATATTCTATTTTAGAGAGCCAAGAACAGGTCATTGGCAACCTCCTCAAGTGCCTGAAGGAGATACTGTGTCAGGAATCCTTGGCTATCATCAAAATACACCTACAGGTAGGGGTTTAGGTAATATTTTTTCATTTGGGGAAGAAGAAATAGGTATGGGTTACAGAGATAACAGGGATTACAGAGATAATAGGGGTCATGAGGAACCAAGTACTTGTGACATGCTCAATGATTTTGGCTAGGGGACAGCGTGAGTTACAACAAATTGTAGCACAATTGGCAGCCTTAATGACTCAACAATTGAGAGGAAACAACAATAACAATAATGGGAACAATGCTAATGGAAGGAATGAGGGAAATGAAGATGGGTTAGTCAACAATAGGGCTGTCAACCAGCATAATGTAACTAGGACAGCGAACTCTAGACCTTTGATGCCTCATTGGGAACCTTCACAATTGGAACTCAAAATTCAAATCTTAGAAGATTGGAGAAATTCAGATTTAGAATTCCAAGCTCAGATGTCTTTTTGTGAGTATGTGGATCTTAAGATGAGACATAGACCACATAGAGGTGGGAGAGCTCCTAACTAAGATTTGCAAAAGAATGTTGGCAAGGTATCCATTCCCTATTTCGATGGTTTTGGAAAGACTACAACAAGAGCGTGGGTGCAAAAATTTAATACATACTTTCAGCTTAATCCTATGCCTGAAGAGGAAGCCATTAAATATGTTGCGTTACATTTGGATGGGTGTGCACATGAGTGGTGGCACCATGGAATGGTAACATTGGGACATGATCAGATTGATTCTTATGCGCTGTTTACGAAGAGGTTGATTGATAGGTTCGATAAGAAAGATCCAAAACTCCATTTTAAGGAGTTAGCTCAACTTAAGCAATGGGGGTCAGTGGACACTTATGTGGTGAATTTTTAGAGACTCTCGGTGCTTGTGATTGACATTTCAGAGAGGAGGCTGATTGTGTTATTCATGGATGGTTTAGCAGATCCATTAAGAGGTTGGATAAAGGGATTTAACCCACCCACATTACAGGATGCAATTAAAAAGGCAAGGGATATGGATTCATCTACTTCAAAGAGCAAAATTCAAACCAAGGGTTTTATGTCTAGAAAATATAAAGACAAAAAACATTTTCAAGAGGACCCAAAACAGCCAAAGAACATACCTTCAAGATTGGATGATGAGCAGCTCAATGAACGTAGAAAGAAGGGATTATGTTATTATTGTGATGAGAAATGGGCCAAGACACATAAGTGTGCTAATAGGGGAAAATCAAAACAATTAGAATACTATACAGCTGATGAATCAAGTGCAGAAAATTCTGATCAGCAAGCTAGTCCAAAAGAAAGTGACAATGAAAACTCTTTTGATGAGACCGAAAAAGAGCAAAGGGAAAAGGGAACAATGGCACAACTTTCTAGTTTGCAGAAAATTGACTCCTTTCGTGTTAGAGGAGTGTTATATGGACAGCATATAGTAACTCTTATTGATATAGGGGCAACACACAATTTTATTGATGGAGTGGTTGCTAGAAGAGGTATCAAAACAGAGGATTGTGAGGGCTTCAGGGTTATGGTAGCGGATGGATTTACTCTCACTTGTAGCAGGAAAATTTCTGATTTGAGAATTTAGTTGGGGGAGTATGAGATAAGTGATGATTTCTATGTGGTGAGCATAGGGGATACAAACATGGTTCTTGGTATATAGTGGCTGCGTTCTATTGGTGAGTTCACTATGAATTTGCAAACTATGGAGATGAAGTTTGAATCAGATGGTGAGTAGATTCTTCTTAGAGGAATGACTAGTGGTGGGCCACGTAAAGTCTCATTCAAGAGAATGGAGAGGCTTATCAGACAGGATCAAGTGGAGTGGGCAGTAGAATGTATTATTATGCCTACAGATACATATACGGGGCAGCCTAAGAGGATATATCACCATGATGTTGAGGATTTGATGACTAAGCATAAAACAATTTTTGGGAGCATACCTCTAGGGATACCATCTGATAGAAGGATGGAGCATGTGATAGAGCTTGAGGAGGGCACAAAAGTGGTAATCACTACACCTTAAACAGGGCACATTAAGCCTAGTAAGAGTCATTTCTCCTCTTTAGTGGTGCTAGCTAAGAAGAAAGATGGAACAATGCGTATGTGTATTGATTACAGGGCATTGAACAAGAAAACTATAAAGAATAGGTAACCAATCCCTCGCATAGATGAGTTGATTGATGAATTGCATGGAGTGCACTATTTTTCTAAGATTGATTTGAGGTCAGGATACCACCAGATACGGTGAGAGAAGATGTGGAGAAAACGACATTTAGATGCCATTATGGACATTGAGTTTTTGGTGATGCCTTTCGGCTTAACCAATGCTCCTGCTACATTTCAGTCTTGTATGAACAAGGTGTTTCGTAATCAGTTCAGGAAGTATGTGCTTATATTTTTTGATGACATCTTAGTTTACAACAGATCTTGGGATGAGCACATGAGACATTTAGAGGAAGTGTTGAGTATTTGGAGGAGTCACTATATGTTAAGGAGAGTAAATGTGAATTTGGCATGACTGAACTTCTCTACTTGGGACATATAATTAGTGCCGATGGTGTCAAGGTTGATCCTGAGAAGATCAAAGCAATTGTAGATTGGCCCCCACCTACAAATCTCTCTCAACTAAAGGGCTTTTTTGGCTTATGTGGTTTCTACAGGAGATTTGTTAAGGGCTTCTCACAAAAAGCAACACGTTTGACTTGACAAAGAAGGGAGCCTTTAGTAGGTCAAATGCAGCACAACAATGTTTTGATCAGTTTAAGCAAATCATGAATACATGTCCAGTTTTGGCTATTCTAGACTTTTCCCAACCTTTTGAGTTGGAATGTGATGCCTCAGGAGAAGGTATTGGAGTTATTTTGATGCAGAATAAACATCCAATTGCTTTTGAAAGTAGGAAGTTAAGAGGGGCTGAACGTAGTTGTTCTATCTATGATAAAGAAATGTTGGCCATCATGCATGCTTTGGCCAAATTTAGATCTTACGTGATAGGAGGGAGGTTTATAGTCAAAACATATCACAATAGCCTCAAATATTTCTTGAATCAAAATGATCTCAGCAATGGATAGCAGAAATGGGTGAGCAGATTACAGGCATACGATTTTGACATTGTATATGTCAAGTGGAAGAAAAATGTGGTTGCTGATAAAGTTCAAAATCCATTTTGTATTGCAAGCTATGAAGTCATTGGAGAAGACGTTGTCTTTGATGAAGAAGCTTGTTTGGCAAAGCTCCATAAAGATTCCTTTGAGGTGGTTGTAGCCACTAAAGTAGAGTATGTTGCTACCAAGACTTTAAGAGCATAAATCAATAATGATTCATTGTTTGAAGATATTGTTGTTAGGAAGGAAGCTGATTTTGAGAATCAAGTCAAAGAAAATAAATCAGAAAAATTGATGTTTGATGAGCAAAGCTTCTTTGCTGATTTTGATCATGGGCCTAAAGAGCTACAAGTTTTGAAGGATAACCTAATACCAGAAAGTAAAATTGTTAGAGGACACTGGTGATTTGATAGCACACACAATTTGTTGGAAGAACTCTGACTGAAGTTTCCAGCTTGGAAGAGAGACAATGGATAAAGGAGTCACTCTTTCCCAAGTTGCAAACCAACAGCACTAAACCCATTGCATCGCACGATTTGCATTTGCTCTATATTGTCATAGGAAGGAAGTTGATTTCTAAAGAGCATAAACCAAGGATCAATACTTGGAAGGATACGTTGTTGTAGGCTGCTTGATTTTGAGAATCAAGTCAAAGAAAATAAATCAGAAAAGTTGATGTTTGATGAGCAAAGCTTCTTTGCTGATTTTGATCATGGGCCTAAAGAGCTGCAAGTTTTGAAGGATAACTTAATGGTTTCAGAAGTAAAAATTGTTAGAGCATTATCAAGATTTGATAGCACACACAATTTTGTTGAAGAACTCTACTGGAAGTTTCAGTTTGAAGAGAGATAGAATGGAGTTAAAGGAGTCACTCTTTCCAAGTTGCAAACTATCAAAGAAGCATTGGAATCATTAAAGACAGATTATTTGCATTTGCTCTCAGATAGGGATAATGCCATTAAGTTTGCAGAAGAGACCTATGATGCCTACCAAGAGAAGGAGAAAGAGGTTGATAGTCTTTGCCTTGATCTTACCTTAGCTCATCACTCTTTTTGCAAAGCAGAAAATCAATCATCTATGGCAGCCACACTTATGGAACAAGAAGCTAATACAAGGCTAATGGAGATCAAGCAAATAGTTGAAGAAATTAATGAACTCCATAACGTTGAAACTATGCATAATGCCAAAGAGATTCAATATGTTGATAGTGATTGGAAGGTAGATCAAGAGTGTGAACTCTTGAGTTGGGAAGAGAATTTGCCTCAAGAAGGGATAGCTTGCAGCCATGAGCTAGATGTGATGACTGGTAATGTGTGTGGTATTCATCACGTT
This sequence comes from Sequoia sempervirens, assembly GCA_007258455.2. Lineage (NCBI taxonomy): Eukaryota > Viridiplantae > Streptophyta > Pinopsida > Cupressales > Cupressaceae > Sequoia > Sequoia sempervirens. Next base: position 1,122 of record VDFB02049321.1, on the reverse strand, counting down.
ACATCAACAACTAATGATGGGCATCTTCAAGTTGAAGAAGATGTGCATGAATTCTATGAAGACACCAACGAAAGGGATGGAGGAAATATTGTTTCTATGATTGTGTACAACAATCCACCATCTTCACATGATTTGTTAAATTGTGAGGTGATTGTCAATTTCTATGTGGATGGCATTGGTAAGAAGTTTTATGTTTTTGACATGCATAATTTTATAGTCAAGCATAAGATAATGTTGGTGGATCCATTCTATATGTCAAGCAACACTCTCTTGGGATGGATAGTAAATGAGCATTTAATGGTGTTCAAACTTGAATTGGCTGGTTTTCACTCAGCATTAACCAATGGAAGAGTACCGCCTATCTTAAAATGGTTGATGAGGTCAGATCTTGGAGAGATGCATCAAATTGTGGGAGAACTTTCAGACTTGCCCCTTAATTTTGATACTTGCGGGTGTGCCATGGTGGAAAATTATTTAGGGTCTTTTGATTATGAAAGCACAAGTGATTCGGTTGATGAGTCTTCAAGGGAAGTGTGGGACTTAGAAACCCCTTGTTTCTGTTTCAATCAATCGAGTTTTGGTTTGTTTTTTGCAATTTTTGATTTTTTTGGTTATTGTGCAATAAATGAAAGATTGCGACTTTTGCAAGGAAATGGAAATAAATTCAAATAAAATAAATCCACTCTAATAACGATAGAATTTGATATAAATGCGGGTGTCAGTCTCTTATTTGATCTTCTGTAATGATTACAAAAATACCCAGTTGCATGCAAGCAAATAAACAATGAAATTTTATGAGGAAAACCTGGTAAAAAGCAGCAGGCTGATCTGATGTAATGATAGTACGGCTGCAAATAAAGTATCTCTCCCTTTGAATAATGATTGCAAAATGTCTTAATTTAAGCCAGGAGATGTGAAGGATTGGTAAGCCCATGTTTTAGAGTAAGGCCCTAACCCAGATGAAGATCACGCCCTTTTGATGGTAGTACGGCCTGACAAAAAGGTACGGCTGCAGCAGTAATAAATGCTAAAATGTATGGCCCACTTGTAACCAATGTCTGGACCTCTGGATATGGTGCGCCCTGATAGATGGATGTCTTCTGGATGAAAGCTTCTCTGAAA
>VDFB02049320.1:0-23459 GCA_007258455.2 Sequoia sempervirens | reverse complement strand
TTGGGGATGTCCACTGGGGTTGTTTGCATGTTCTTGCTTTGCCAACTCTGGCTGCTAAGAGATTCTGAACTTGAGGAATTCAGGTAAATTCAAACTGAAACTGTTTGATTTTTTTAATATTACTTTCAAAACATTTTGAATTGTTATTGTACAATACATTACTTTGTTGTTTACTCAAACATCCTTATATTTTTTGGAAAGCAGTATGGTATTAGTAAGTTTTTCACTGATGTTAGTTTAGATATAGAGCTGTCCAACTGCACTAAAGTTTATACATATCTTTTGATCAATATTTGCTTGAAATTTTCTGCTAGGATTCTTTAAAATTTAAATGATAATTGCTTTATGTATTGTGATATGTTTAATTTAAATGATTATTGCATTATGTATTGTGATATGTTTTTAATTTTTTTGATTGAGAAGTTAGGGATTATAATTGGGACCATCACTTGTAGCTGTTTCTAGGGGCTATAGAAATCTGGACATGTTGCTTAGCTTCAATGCTAACACTACAAAAGAAACAACAATAGCTAGCAGACCAAGAAAAAAAAGAGACACTACAACAAAACCTACTACATAGCCAAAAGAATGAGAACCACTGGCAAGGTGAGTCTCAAGTGGCCTGTGGGTTTTCATCCAGGTTGGCAGGGGCTTCCCACTCCAAGCCTGTGTTTGGCCCAGTTGCCATTTCTTCTTTGAGATCCATCACTTTCTGATTCAGAACCTTCTCCATATCTTTAGAATTGTGTTAAATTCCATACTTTTTACCTCTTCTCCCTCTCCTGCCTCTGCCTTTGCCTCTTTTTGGCCTCGGGAGTGAGCAACCGAGTGAAAATAAAATAGAAGCTTCTTGTGCTTGAATTCAACAAGGAAGGCCTCTCACTATTTGTTCCATCAAGGCATGCCATCTTTTAGATAGTGAGAATAAAATAAAGTTTCCATGCCAAATTATCATCCATGCATGTATCCTAAATTAGAAAGAAAGGCCCTTTGAGTATTTCTTCCAAATTGACTTTTTCCATGGATTGGGGTGCTGCAGCAATTGCAGTGTGATGTGCTCTACCCTCCTTAGTCCTGTCCAGCTTGGGCAGTTGCCAAATCACATACCTAGAAAGATTGTTGATAAGTGAATGCTCACTATTCCTATTGATGACTGTCTAGATTTAGCAAAATCTTCAAGGCCACATAATGCTCTTTCCATGCCTTGAAGCTCTTTCCTAGAGCAGAAACCGTAGCAGTTAAATTTGTCTCGCTTTGGAACAATCCCTGCTAGCATCAACCACAACATTTGCCACACTATTGCCTGAACTAGAATGCCCATGATGTGGCTGTGTTGCCTCCTATATCATGATCAAATAGTCCTTGCCAGGCAAAAAATGTTCCTGAAGCATGACATCCACGGTGCAGACAAAAAGATCCCTCTCTAGAATTTTGTGCAGCAAATTAGACACAAAACAATCAGCCATGAAGGAGTTTGTTTTCTGCAAGCCATGGCTGGGAACCCATTTTTCTTCCTCAAGAATATTCTATCAATTAATGCCCGATTTTTCAACAATTATGAATACCCAACACAGCCCTTCGGCCAAGAGGTGTGTGGAATGGTGTCTCACTTTTCTCCTTTGAATGTCTACACAGAAAGATCTCTCTAGAAATTTGGCCACTAAATTAGACACAAAACAATTCACCACAGTGAGATTTGTTCTCTTCAAACAATGGCTGGGAACCTAATTTTCTTTCTGCATTATGTAGACAAGGACCAAGAGCCCAGTGAAAGGCAGCTGATCCTAGCAGCTTCACACAAAGAACCAATCTAAAAGTGCAGAAGGAAATAACAATAACTCAATATTTATTTATCAGAATTCAGAATTTCAACTTGCCTATAGACATGTAGCCTAGCTATAGGAATTACTATTATCACAAAATTTTTCCAACAACTTTGCTTAGTCAACATAGTCCCACGAAGGTTAGTTAAAAATGAATTTTCAGCTTCCTTACATCCACGACTTCCTTACCTGTGTCCAGCTTTCTACATTCATATATTTTTTTAAAGGGGATGTCAGCCAGAAAGTAACTACTGGTAGCCATAAGATGCTTAACACCACTTAGGAATAGGTGAATGAGGTGAGATCCTGTCTATCAGAAAATTGCAGTGAATGGTAAGACCAGATCTGGAATGGGAAAATGAAGTAAAATGCCTTGTAGAGACTGCAACAAATGGTAACTGTCAGTCAGAGATTGCAAGAGCTAAATGCCCACAACTTCATCTAAATCGCCACACATAAAGGATGATTATGCCTGCCATGTGGACCCCAACTATAGTTAGAGATGTCTAAAATTCCATGTGGGTGGAAGGGTCAGATGCATTTCCAGTTTAGACTGCACCTAAGACAAATCACACCACCTCAGGGAGATGTCCACCAATGGTCACAACCATAGAGGCAAACCCCACACAAGACAACACTCCAAGGAATTCTAATGGCTCAGTCAGCATGTAGACCCCAACAAGGAACTTGATTAAACCAAATTGCTGAAACCAAAAATGGACAAACAACCTGAAAACACACACAAATTAGAAGAAAACCAAAATTAAATGGTAGGACTGTGGGTGATCTGGATGCTTCTGCATCAGACATGATAGGTAAGTAGAATGTTCTATGAGTTTTGAGACGTAGTAATATTCTAGGAAGTCTGGAATTGAAACTCTATGCTTGACAACCTTGGATGCATTCATCCAAGTTGTATCATTTGTTGCCTTGTTCTTCCACATGACCAACTATTCCTTGTATTTCTTTCCCCTTGTTTTCTTGACTGTTCAGGAATCTATAATTGTTTCAACCTCATCTCATTCCTTTTCGAGCAATTGCTGTACTTGTTCCATTTGGCAATCAAGATTAGGACCTTCTTTTTACTAGTATGCCTTTCATAACATTGAAAATAGGTGAAATGTGTATGCCTTCAAGAAGCTCTTTCATATGCACTAGATATAGACTTCCGTAGGACCTTACATGGCTCAAGCTTTTTACATTTCAGTTTATTGTAGGTCCCGTGGGGAAATCTTTCTTTTTGCAAATGAGCTAACGCCAAGACTCCAATATGAAATTTGTGTTCCCTCTTGAGATTTGCACATTGCTTGTACTTCATTCTATTTTTCTCCAAATTCTTCTTAACTTCTTGGTGCAACTTAGGTACGTAAGCAAAATATCTGCTACAACACATTTTCTTCCAAAATCAGCAGTATTTCTCAAGTCATCTACTTCCCTTGGGCTGTACCATACATGATTTGGAAAGGACTTTTGGCTGTATTCTTCTTAATTGAATAATTATAAGCAAATTCTGCCTGTGCCAAGATCAATTCCCATTGAGTGGGCTTCTTCCCAACCAAACATTGAACAGGTCACCTAGACTTCAATTGACAACTTCTGTTTTCCCATTAGTGTGGGGGCAATAGGTTGAGTTGAAATTCAATTTGATATCTAGTTTTCTTCCACAAAGTGTGCCAAAAGTGACCCACAAATTTAGTGTCTCTACTTGGACTATGCTTTTTGCTAATACATAAAGTCTATCTATCTCCTTATAGAATAATGTGGCAATCTTTTTGGCATCACTTTTCTTTTTACATGAGATAAAATGTGTCATTTTGGAAAATCTGTATACTTCCACTTAAATGGAATAATTGTCTTTGAGTCCTTGGCAGCCCAAGAACGAAGTTCATACTTACATCCTCTCGTGGCCTTTCTAGATTAGGTAAGGGCTGATATAACCTAGTATTTTGGCTATTCCCTTTTGCATATTTTCAAAATTTGCAGTTGTATGCCATATTCTTCACATCTTTACCCATCTTAGGCCAATAATATTTTTCAGAGTTATGCCAATGTTTTTTCCACTCCAAAGTATCCAGCTAGGGCCCCACTATGTTTTTCCTGTAGTACATTTTCCCTCATAGATCCTTGAAGTATATACACAAACACTTTCCCTTGAACAACAATCCTTCTTGAATGAAGTAATCTAACTATGGTGTACTGTTCCTGTCTATTGGGCTCTTATGTGCAACCCACTCCTCCTTTAAATCTGAATCATTTTCATGTAGCTCTTCATAGAATTAAGACCAGCAACTTGTATTCTCATTTTATTTAGCAACTAGCATCTTCTATTTAGTTCATCAACCACCAGATTTGATTTATCACTTCTATGCTTCAAAACAAATGAATAAGTTTGAAGGAATTCAATCGATTTCATGTGTCTTTGATTGAGCTTATTTTGGTTGTTTATGTACTGCAATGCCTTATGATCTATGAATAGGACAAATTCCTTTCGTAGCAAATAGTGCTTTCACTTCTTAAGTGTTTGTATAATGGCATAAAATTCCTGATCATACACAAATTACTTTTTAAGCTTAATTTTAGCTTTTCAATGAAGTATGCAATGGGTTTGTCTTTTTGGCTCAAGACTCGTCCAATTGCTGTTCTGCTTGTATCATAGTGTACTTGAAACACTTTGTCAAAGTTCGAGAATGCTAAGATGAGTTGTTCTAGTACCTTCTTAAGAGCTGAAAACTCCTTTTTGTTGTTGGTGTCCATTGAAACTCACTCTGATCATCTTTCATGGTCACTTTGATAGTTGCACAAATGCCACTAAAATTCTAGATGAACTTTTTGCAGAAGCTTGCTAAGCCGTGGAAACTTCTTGCCTCAAATTTACTTTTTTGAGGTGGCCACTCTACAATGGCTCTTAACAATTTTGGGTCCATTTTTAAACCCTCCTAGGAAATGACAAATCTTAAATACACTAGTTCATTTTTCATAAAACTGCACTTCTTTAAATTGATCGACAATTTTTGGTCTTTTAATCTTTGCAAGACTAACCATAAATGCTTCAAATGTTCTTCAATTTTATTGAAAATTAAAATGTCATCTAAATAAACAATCATGAACTTACTCAGAAAGGGCTTCAATACTTCGTTCATTGATTTCATGAAAGTACTCGGTGCATTGGTCAATCCAAATGGGATAACTAGCCATTGGTAAAACCCATCGTTTGTTTGGAATGCACTCTTCAATTCATCCCACTTTCTAATATGAATCTAATCATACCAACTCTTCATGTCAAGTTTTGTGAAATATTTGGCTCAACTTAAATAATCCATCAAGTTATCCATTTGGGGTAATGGAAATTGGTACTTCATTGTTATCTTGTTGATGTCACGTGAATCTATGCTCATGTGCCATTCGCCATCCTTCTTGGGTGCTAGTACTGTTGGTATTGCACATGGGCCCAAATTTTCACTTGTTAAACCTTTATCTAACAGCTCTTGGACTTGTTTCTTCACTTCCTCATTCTCTAGTGGTCTCATCTTATTTGCTGTCTTGTTTGGTAAGCTTGCTCTAGGAATTAAATCCCTGTGATGACTAATACTCTTCATGGGTGGTAGCCCATCCGGCAACTCCTTTAAAAGAATCTCAGAATATTCATCTAATAATTTCTTCATTTTTGGTGGAATTCATCTTTTACCTTTGCTGTCCCAACTTCTGCAAGTTTAGAAATAAAAACATAACACATTGTTTCCTCTTATATATCTTCTAAAAATTGTTTTGCCGAAACCAAACATACCTTTGGACTGCTGTCCACTTCCTTTTCTCTGCCCTTCAACGAGCTCTATGCAAATTCTTGCTCATTTTTTACAATGTTATAGGTGTTCATCAAGCCATCATGTTTGAACCCCGTCATATTGCTAGTCTACCCGACAAGACATGACAAGCACCTGTGGGCACCCAATACCATCCTTATATGCACCAATCCAAATATCTACTAAACATTGTTCACTTACCAGGAGTCGATGATTATTCTGTAACCTTGAGATCTGAATGGCTTGGGATGCTTGATCCTCTTTAGCTTGAGCTTCTTCACTATTTACTTAGACACCAAGTTGTCGATGCTTCCATTATCAACAACTCTACAACATTTTCCTCTAGCTTGCACAGGGGCTTGGATAGATTCTTCCTCTACGTGGGCTCATGGTCTTCCTTCTTTGACGTTGATGAAAAATTCTTCATCATGAGAGACTCTTTTTGCTTTTGTTCTTTCGTATGTTGGGGTGATGCTACACTCTTCTCATGAGCTTGGGCGATGTGGTTTTTTGCATCACTCATTCTTCCATAGTACTATTGTAAATGTGGACATTTGAAGACTCTATGACCAACCTCTCCACATTTGTAATAGGTGAATTTTCTACCTCTTCCTCTTCCATAGTACCTCTCTCTCTTGAGGAATTTCAGCTTCCTCTTGTATCTAGATTGAATATTTCATTTTAGGAGATGCTAGATTCCTTCTTGTTTGTATGTTGTCTTTATTAGCACTAAATTGTCCTCTTCTTTTGTGATGAGCCTTGCTAATATAGACTCAAAACCTTTCAATTTCTGCCTTGGGAATTTTGTCAAACACTTGTCATGTAAAGCTGATATATGCTGATATAAACTTTTGATTGCTGTGTTTTTGGTTTTTGGCACTTGACAATGATGTTTGAATGCTCTGATACCACTGTGATGAGCCTTGCTAGCTCATTGCTCAAACCCCTGTCTTTTTTTTAAGTCTATTTGTGTTTTTTAGTTTTTTAGAGAAATTTTGTAGACAGAAGAGAAGGGGCGCATCATATAAAAGCTCACAAAATGAAAACTTGAGCAAATTTAATCAAACTGGAATTGTAGAAGGTGTTTATTATCATCAACAATGGATTTAAAACATACAAACATACCCGAAAGCCTCCAGATTTTTTAAATAAGAAATCCGACCAGCATGGTGAAGAACTGACAAAAACTGGAGTAGAGAGTTACAGACTTCAAAGTTTATTCTGAAACTGAAGCCAGAGAGTAATATAGGTAGGGCGCCCAAGTTCATGAAGAGAGATCCTCCAAAAGAAGACGTTTCTCCAAAAAGCCAAAAAAACTTCCTTGCAAGTGCCACGCCCTTTCAAACAAAAAGCACCAAAAACCATCTCTGAAGGTGTGCCCAAACAGCCATGAAGTCTGCCATGGTGAAGGAAGAACATCAACTAATAAACCCTCTGTTTTTGATGAAGAACACTACAAAAATCTGTTGAAGCACTGCAGAACTTCTGAAATGAAGCTCTCTCAATCTGCACTAATTCAGCTGATCTTTCACAACTTCACAAGTGCTCACACTGAAGAGATTTCGTTCTCCAATGGTGGATTTGCTGCAAACCTGGTCACAGGCTGAAAGCAAGGGAAAAAACCTCCAAGGCAAAGTTGAAATATTCAAAAGATGAGTTTCTCATTGCCCAAATCCCTTATAAAGCAAAGGAGGTGAAAACCTAAGAAGGCCGTACATTTTAGGGCTTTAGCTCATTTAAATTTATGAAACTAAACTTAAGTCACTTTCCATAGTCTTCTTTTTGATTTTTGGCGCCTCCTTTAAGTGAATAAAAGATATAACATTAAAATATTCACTTTAGACTTAATTTAAGTGAAATAAGAATTATAAAGTCAATTTGACTTTATAAAAAGACTTTAAGTTAAAATATAACTTAAATCACTTAAGTAAGCCTATCTCCCTCAATTCTCAACAGAATTCAAGTGCCGTCAGAAGCAAAGAAACTCCTGTACTGCCAAGGCCTGCAATGAGCCTATCCACGATCTCAGAAAATGAAATCGACCGAACTCTCCAGAAGGTACCACTGACCCTCTAACCAATCCAGTTAGCCCACAAGGGTCCAAGAAATAGGCTAACACTCTGCAAACAAGATCACGCTGAAAAGGGGGACATTACAATCCGCCCTCCCTGAAATTGCTTGACCGCAAGCAATCTCAACAACAAAGGATCAACCACTCCACCAGGATCCCAAGGATAGTGCTGTGAAATGTCCCTACTATCATCAACTGTCTTCCGCTGCTCAACACTGATCTCAACTTCACCATGCCAAAAGTGGTGAAGCCAATGCATGGGACTCATCCAAAACACAGTACCAATCCTGTCGCCACCTGGATCCCAATATAAACGGTACTCACATCCATCCATCATAATAAAGTAAGAATATCGGGAAGCATCCGCAACACAACATCTCTGTCTGTAGCTGGAACCCATGATGTCACCATAACCTGTTAACCCATGAAACCAACCATCTAGCAATGAAACTCCTAAATCCCAACTCTGCAAATCATGCCAACTCCAAGTAGGACAACCATCGATCAATGAAGAGTCTAAGAAGATTAAATCACCAAGCAACAAGTAGATAGCTGCCAGATCGTGAGGGTCAAATGTAGAACTATCTGCACCTCTCATCATGTACTCCTCTGAAAACTCCTCTGCCAGCTTAATTTGAAATCCCAATACACTGGAAGGATCCCAAACGCAACGATCAATGCTCATGTCCAGAGTGCGAGCGATATCTAACTCGAAGAGAGGATCATCATACTGAATACCATCTACTCTAGGAAGAGAAATTGGATCACCATCGTCATCCCATATGCAACTCCTAGATGAATGAGTCTCCTGTAACTCCCAAATCTGATCAGCTGGATCATCATACTGTAGCCTATCAATCTCAACACCATCAGATACAGAAAAGAGAAACTCACAAGGAAGCAAGTCAAACTGCTGACAAAACGTGCTCCCTAAGACTGCACGAGATAGGCTATCATCCCACATGTCTAACACGTGCATACTAGAATTGTGCATCGAAACAGATCATGTACATGATGCACTGAGAAGAAACTGTGTAGACTCCTGACCATGTACACACTGGGAATCTCCTCAACGAGCTCTGTCTGAAATCCCGATGCACTGACGGAATCTCTGATACTATGATCAAAGCTCACCCTTAAACCAGGGTCAAGAGTAGAATCAACATCCACCTCAAAGAGCGGATTATCACAAGAAGATGTAGCATCCGCCTCATTTTCTGATTCTTCTCCATCAGTATCATAGATTGGAGCTTGCTGATCATAAAACTCATAACTGTACTGAGGAGAGGAAAATCCCTCTTGAATCACTTTCTGTTCTCCATCCAAATCTGCACTATAGCATGAAGTTGAATCTGCATCACTCACCTCATAATTAGCAACATCATGTGTGTTGTCATCAACCTCTAAGGTATTGCTGCTATGTACCTCATAGGATGTCTCGACTGGCAAGGTAGAAGCTGCTGTTATGACAATATCCTCACACACCTCTGTTGCCAAAGTCACTGCAAGTCCATCCATAGCATGCTCACCTCTTACATGTTCTTCTCTTGGAAGAATTAGAGATCTAAGGTGCGACTCCCTTTGTTTCTTTGCTTGATCTAGCTGGCTGCAGCGTTCCTTGACCTCTTGCAAACGCTGTTTTGCTTGAGCAGCCAACATCTTTGCCTTCTTAGCCCTTTGTAGCCACCCATCACACAAAACTTGAGTTTTGTTCACATCTTCCAAGGTCTGATATATAAAATCAGACTGTTTGTGACTTGAATCCACCAAACATTCTTCAAGCTCAACATGCAAAACTTCAATGCTAATGTTAGGAGATTCCATAACATGACCATCTTTATGTACTTTATCCGTCACCTCATGATTTTGTGAAAGTAATGGACTGCTGTTCATAAAATCAGAATTGATCTCAAGGCTGATATCATCTCCGTTAGTGCTGATAATATCTTCCTGGGGTTCAACAAAACCACTATCATGGTGTAAAACTTTCTCTTCAATAGAAGTTGTCTCAAAAGATGTTGTAGAAGCCATATTTCTGTACACTTCTTCTTTCATAGTAATTGATGAAGCATCACAAGGAACCTTATCTTCATGTGGTTGTTCTAAGGCAACTGGTTTGTCTTCATACAACACTTGCTCATCCTGAAGTGTCCTATGCCCAACATCTACTTCTATGTAAGTCTGATTTTTGTCCTCCATAAGATCAGCTGTATGCTGGTCACTAACTGCTGATTGATCCCTTTTTAACCCCAACACATCAAGGAAACTCAATTTCTTTTTGTTTTGTGATGAGCTTTGTCTTGAAATGGAGTCTTCAGACTGCTGCAAGCTACGAGCTAATCTTTGTTGTGATGGCATAGGTTTCTGCTGAATATTATTTGAAATGCTCTCTACATTTTTCTGCTCACATTTCTTTGATTTGCTTCGTTGCTTATTATAAACCATCCGATGCTCCATATATTGTTCGAAGTCTAGGTGATCTTTTATCTTATCTGGAGATGCTATATATTCCTCATAAGCAACCATTACTTCATCAACAAATTTAGAAGCCATGATAACCACTTTGCTGTTCAACCCCTGTGTGAACAGTACCTGTCAAATTTGTCCTGGTGTGACCGCATAATTTTTTCTAACCCCACAAGCTGGCAGGATCAGAGCTCTGATACCACTGTGATGAGCCCTGCTAATATAGACTCAAAACCTTTCAATTTCTGCCTTGGGAATTTTGTCAAACACTTGTCATGTAAAGCTGATATATGCTGATATAAACTTTTGATTGCTGTGTTTTTGGTTTTTGGCACTTGACAATGATGTTTGAATGCTCTGATACCACTGTGATGAGCCTTGCTAGCTCACTGCTCAAACCCCTGTCTTTTTTTTAAGTCTATTTGTGTTTTTTAGTTTTTTAGAGAAATTTTGTAGACAGAAGAGAAGGGGCGCATCATATAAAAGCTCACAAAATGAAAACTTGAGCAAATTTAATCAAACTGGAATTGTAGAAGGTGTTTATTATCATCAACAATGGATTTAAAACATACAAACATACCCGAAAGCCTCCAGATTTTTTAAATAAGAAATCCGACCAGCATGGTGAAGAACTGACAAAAACTGGAGTAGAGAGTTACAGACTTCAAAGTTTATTCTGAAACTGAAGCCAGAGAGTAACATAGGTAGGGCGCCCAAGTTCATGAAGAGAGATCCTCCAAAAGAAGACGTTTCTCCAAAAAGCCAAAATAAACTTCCTTGCAAGTGCCACGCCCTTTCAAACAAAAAGCACCAAAAACCATCTCTGAAGGTGTGCCCAAACAGCCATGAAGTCTGCCATGGTGAAGGAAGAACAGCAACTAATAAACCCTCTGTTTTTGATGAAGAACACTACAAAAATCTGTTGAAGCACTGCAAAACTTCTGAAATGAAGCTCTCTCAATCTGCACTAATTCAGCTGATCTCTCACAACTTCACAAGTGCTCACACTGAAGAGATTTCGTTCTCCAATGGTGGATTTGCTGCAAACCTGATCACAGGCTGAAAGCAAGGGAAAAAACCTCCAAGGCAAAGTTGAAATATTCAAAAAGATGAGTTTTTCATTGCCCAAACTCCTTATAAAGCAAAGGAGGTGAAAACCTAAGAAAGCCGTACCTTTTAGGTTTTTAGATCATTTAAATTTATGGAAATAAACTTAAGTCACTTTCCATAGTCTCCCTTTTGATTTTTGGCGCCTCCTTTAAGTGAGTAAAAGATATAACATTAAAATATTCACTTTAGACTTAATTTAAGTGAAATAAGAATTATAAAGTCAATTTGACTTTATAAAAAGACTTTAAGTTAAAAATTAACTTAAATCACTTAAGTAAGCCTATCTCCCTCAATTCTCAACAGAATTCAATGCCGTCAGAAGCAAAGAAACTCCTGTACTGCCAAGGCCTGCAATGAGCCTATCCACGATCTCAGAAAATGAAATCGACCGAACTCTTCAGAAGGTACCACTGACCCTCTAACCAATCCGGTTAGCCCACAAGGGTCCAAGAAATAGGCTAACACTCTGCAAACAAGATCACGCTAAAAAGGGGGACATTACAATCCGCCCTCCCTGAAATTGCTTGACCGCAAGCAATCTCAACAACAAAGGATCAACCACTCCACCAGGATCCCAAGGATAGTGCTGTGAAATGTCCCTACTATCATCAACTGTCTTCCGCTGCTCAACACTGATCTCAACTTCACCATGCCAAAAGTGGTGAAGCCAATGCATGGGACTCATCCAAAACATAGTACCAATCCTGTCGCCACCTGGATCCCAATATAAACGGTACTCACATCCATCCATCATAATAAAGTAAGAATATCGGGAAGCATCCGCAACACAACATCTCTGTCTGTAGCTGGAACCCATGATGTCACCATAACCTGTTAACCCATGAAACCAACCATCTAGCAATGAAACTCCTAAATCCCAACTCTGCAAATCATGCCAACTCCAAGTAGGACAACCATCGATCAATGAAGAGTCTAAGAAGATTAAATCACCAAGCAACAAGTAGATAGCTGCCAGATCGTGAGGGTCAAATGTAGAACTATCTGCACCCCTCATCATGTACTCCTCCGAAAACTCCTCTGCCAGCTTAATTTGAAATCCCAATACACTGGAAGGATCCCAAACGCAACGATCAATGCTCATGTCCAGAGTGCGAGCGATATCTAACTCGAAGAGAGGATCATCATACTGAATACCATCTACTCTAGGAAGAGAAACTGGATCGCCATCGTCATCCCATATGCAACTCCTAGATGAATGAGTCTCCTGTAACTCCCAAATCTGATCAGCTGGATCATCATACTGTAGCCTGTCAATCTCAACACCATCAGATACAGAAAAGAGAAACTCACAAGGAAGCAAGTCAAACTGCTGACAAAACGTGCTCCCTAAGACTGCACGAGATAGGCTATCATCCCACATGTCTAACACGTGCATACTAGAATTGTGCATCCGAAACAGATCATGTACATGATGACTGAGAAAGAAACTATGTAGACTCCTGACCATGTACACACTGGGAATCTCCTCAACAAGCTCTGTCTGAAATCCCGATGCACTAACGGAATCTCTAATACTATGATCAAAGCTCACCCTTAAACCAGGGTCAAGAGTAGAATCAGCATCCACCTCAAAGAGCGGATTATCACAAGAAGATGTAGCATCCGCCTCATTTTTTGATTCTTCTCCATCAGTATCATAGATTGGAGCTTGCTGATCATAAAACTCATAACTGTACTGAGGAGAGGAAAATCCCTCTTGAATCACTTTTTGTTCTCCATCCAAATCTGCACTATAGCATGAAGTTGAATCTGCATCACTCACCTCATAATCAGCAACATCATGTGTGTTGTCATCAACCTCTAAGGTATTGCTGCTATGTACCTCATAGGATGTCTGACTGGCAAGGTAGAAGCTGCTGTTATGACAATATCCTCACACACCTCTGTTGCCAAAGTCACTGCAAGTCCATCCATAGCATGCTCACCTCTTACATGTTCTTCTCTTGGAAGAATTAGAGATCTAAGGTGCGACTCCCTTTGTTTCTTTGCTTGATCTAGCTGGCTGCAGCGTTCCTTGACCTCTTGCAAACGCTGTTTTGCTTGAGCAGCCAACATCTTTGCCTTCTTAGCCCTTTGTAGCCACCCATCACACAAAACTTGAGTTTTGTTCACATCTTCCAAGGTCTGATATATAAAATCAGACTGTTTGTGACTTGAATCCACCAAACATTCTTCAAGCTCAACATGCAAAACTTCAATGCTAATGTTAGGAGATTCCATAACATGACCATCTTTATGTACTTTATCCGTCACCTCATGATTTTGTGAAAGTAATGGACTGCTGTTCATAAAATCAGAATTGATCTCAAGGCTGATATCATCTCCGTTAGTGCTGATAATATCTTCCTGGGGTTCAACAAAACCACTATCATGGTGTAAAACTTTCTCTTCAATAGAAGTTGTCTCAAAAGATGTTGTAGAAGCCATATTTCTGTACACTTCTTCTTTCATAGTAATTGATGAAGCATCACAAGGAACCTTATCTTCATGTGGCTGTTCTAAGGCAACTGGTTTGTCTTCATACAACACTTGCTCATCCTGAAGTGTCCTGTGCCCAACATCTACTTCTATGTAAGTCTGATTTTTGTCCTCCATAAGATCAGCTGTATGCTGGTCACTAACTGCTGATTGATCCCTTTTTAACCCCAACACATCAAGGAAACTCAATTTCTTTTTGTTTTGTGATGAGCTTTGTCTTGAAATGGAGTCTTCAGACTGCTGCAAGCTACGAGCTAATCTTTGTTGTGATGGCATAGGTTTCTGCTGAATATTATTTGAAATGCTCTCTACATTTTTCTGCTCACATTTCTTTGATTTGCTTCGTTGCTTATTATAAACCATCCGATGCTCCATATATTGTTCGAAGTCTAGGTGATCTTTTATCTTATCTGGAGATGCTATATATTCCTCATAAGCAACCATTACTTCATCAACAAATTTAGAAGCCATGATAACCACTTTGCTGTTCAACCCCTGTGTGAACAGTACCTGTCAAATTTGTCCTGGTGTGACCGCATAATTTTTTCTAACCCCACAAGCTGGCAGGATCAGAGCTCTGATACCACTATGATGAGCATTGCTAATATAGACTCAAAACCTTTCAATTTCTGCCATGGGAATTTTGTCAAACACTTGTCATGTAAAGCTGATATATGCTGATATAAACTTTTGATTGCTGTGTTTTTGGTTTTTGGCACTTGACAATGATGTTTGAATGCTCTGATACCACTGTGATGAGCCTTGCTAGCTCACTGCTCAAACCCCTGTCTTTTTCTTAAGTCTATTTGTGTTTTTGAGTTTTTTAGAGAAAATTTATAGACAGAAGAGAAGGTGCGCATCATATAAAAGCTCACAGAATGAAAACTTGAGCAAATTTAATCAAACTGAAATTGCAGAAGGTGTTTATTAGTATCAACAATGGATTTAAAACATACAAACATACCCGAAAGCCTCCAGATTTTTTAAATAAAAATTCCGATCAAAATAGTGAAGAACTGACGAAAACTAGAGTAGAACGTTACAGATTGCAAAGTTTAATCTGAAATTGAAGCCAAAGAGAAGTACAGATAGGGCGCCCAAGTTCATGAAGAGAGATCCTCAGAAAGAAGACGTTTCTCCAAAAAGCCAAAAAAAAACCTTGTTTGCAAGTGCCACGCCCTTTCAAACAAAAAGAACCAGAAACCATCTCTGAAGGTGCGCCCAAACAGCCATGAAGTCTGCCATGGTGAAGGAAGAACAGCAACCAATAAACCCTCTGTTTCTGATGAAGAACACTACAAAAATCTGTTGAAGCACTGCAGAACTTCTGAAATGAAGCTCTCTCAATCTGCACTAATTCAGCTGATCTCTCACAACCTCACAAGTGCTCACACTGAAGAGATTTCGTTCTCCAATGGTGGATTTGCTGCAAACCTGATCACAGGCTGAAAGCAAGGGAAAAAACCTCCAAGGCAAAGTTGAAATATTCAAAAAGATGAGTTTCTCATTGCCCAAATCCCTTATAAAGCAAAGGAGGTGAAAACCTAAGAAGGCCGTACCTTTTAGGGTTTTAGATCATTTAAATTTATGGAAATAAACTTAAGTCACTTTCCATAGTCTAGACTTTGATTTTAGGCGCCTCCTTTAAGTGATTAAAAGATATAACTTAAAATATTCACTTTAGACTTTATTTAAGTGATATAAGAATTATAAAGTCAATTTGACTTTATAAAAAGACTTTAAGTTAAAATATAACTTAAATCACTTAAGTAAGCCTATCTCCCTCAATTCTCAATGGAATTCAGTGCCGTCAGAAGCAAAGAAACTCCTGTACTGCCAAGGCCTTCAATGAGCCTATCCACGATCTCAGAAAATGAAATCGACCGAACTCTCCAGAAGGTACCACTGACCCTCTAACCGATCCAGTTAGCCCACAAGGGTCCAAGAAATAGGCTAACACTCTGCAAACAAGATCACGCTGAAAAGGGGGGCATTACATTCCTTACCTTATAAACTCCCAAACGCCCTTACCACAAGCCTCCAACATTAATCTCGACCCTGCTGTATGAGAAGAAAGCCGTTTCTTCCTTTGTGAACACGTTTTTGACTCTCAGCTCGCCCAGATACTCAATACGCAACTTAGATAATGTTTTCATGTGGGATTTAATGGCGCCCAAGTTTTCTTCATGCATAAACGCCTCCAAAAGGGTATATAGTGAGTTCCAAACCTGACCCACTGAAGCAGCAAAATTCTCAGAAGTTAAAGTCACGAAAATCAGATGGCTCAATTTCCTCAGAGATTATTCTTCTTTCCAAACAAACGACCCAGCTAGGGATGATCTTGCACATCCGAAATTGGCAGGGGGTCCTTCAAACCCTAACCTGGAATGCTCGACCAAATCTTGCCTTCAAAAACATATGCCTTTAAAAGTTGTGAATGATTCACGTTTCTTCTCTTTTGTATGTTTCCCATTCAAAAAATTAAAGTGACTCTATAAAGTCAAGTTTTTAATATTTCCACAAGTCACTTTATGAACAACAAATAAGTGACTTTATAATGCCACCATTAATAAATATTTCAATGGGTCACTTTATAATTTGATTTATTAATTATTTAATATCCCCCATTTAAATATGATTTAAGACCTAGGCAATATTAAATAATTAAGTCACTTAGTCCAAATTTTGGGGACATTACATTCCACCACCACTCTATAGGGTCTTTCTTTGCTCGCATATCATATAAAGCTTCCACGGAAGAAAAGTTACCATGCCCACATGAAAAATTATTCCATTGACTCCTTATAACTGATGCTTCCTCACCTCAGACATATATCTTTTTTATTGCAGCCCAAAACCCCTTCATTACCTCTCTATCCTCATATGGAGCCCTCTTATTGGTTTCTTGTATATTATGCCATTTAGGATTTAAGGCATAGGCAACACAATGAAGAGGTGTGTTAAGTTTGTTCCATCTTCCATGTAACTATTCTTCTATCAAAGGATATAGTGAAGGATCTTTTGCATCTATTATTTGCTTAATTCTTTCATACATGGAATCAATTTCTTCATAAATTTCCCCCAAACATGGCTTGTCTGAATCTGCAAATTTGATCACCTCACATATGGGCTGAATAAAGTCTACAACAAATTTAACATCAGCCCAAAAACGGTCATCAAGGATCATACCTCTCACCTCAACTACATTATTTGATGTAGATTGCCTCCAAGCTGCCCATGCATCATTAACAGCCGTGGAACACAAAGCACCTTTCACTTCACAAAGATGGTGAAGAAGAATTAAATAAGAAGCAAACCTTGTATCAGCTGGTTTAAGAAGCTCCACCTTAACAAATTTTCGATAAATAGCGTGTGTTTGGTGATGGTTGCATATAAACATTTGAATTTTTCTGCCCTTTTCTATGAGAGCTGAAACCCACTCAAACTTTCCAATATCTTTGAGTGCATTATTCAACGAATGCACACAACATGGTGTCCAAAATATATGCTTGTATTTCGTTTGCACCAACATGCCTATTGCTTTACAAACAGGGGCAACTGTAATAATTTGGACTACATGTGATGCCCCTACCTCCTCAATGCCGTCACATAACTGGTTAAAAAGATACTTTGCATTTTTCTCTTGCCCCGAACAATCTAATGCCTTCAAAAAATAAGGCCCTTTGCTGCATGTTACCATGATATTAAGTAGTGGACGGTTTCTATTATCCGTCCACCCATCCATCACAATGCTACATCCTTCTGAAGCCCACACTATTTTCAACGGTGCAGTTTGTTGCTCTAATCGAATTTTTTCTTTATCAATTAGAGTAGTGCGAAGCATTTCATACATAGGTGGTCTATATCCAGCTGGTGCATTACTGATTGCTTGGACCATCTCTGTATAGAAAGGTGATCGAGCAACATTAAACGGTATTCCATTGGCATAAAAGAAGTGTGCAATTGCTGCATCAACTGCTTCTCGACCTTGCACATCAAATAATCTGCCAATAGGGTTTGAGCTACCAATGTGTGGCCTCTTGTGAGACTGAGAACTTTCTCCTACTACATCTCTTGAAGACACATCCACCTCTGCCTCCCTAATTTGAGTTTGATTTGCAGCAGTTGCCCCTGTTGCCCCTGTTGTTGAATCGTGAGAGATCATATTAGAAACTTTACCATCAACCCTTTCTTGATCCCTCACAGCTTCGTATCGCTCTGTAATGTCCCCATTTTGGCCATAAGCTCTTCATTTGGATTTAGCCTATTTTTGAAAATCCGTAGGCTACTCAGTTGTGCAAAATTAGGGTTTCCTCTTTCAGATACTGCTTAGTTAGCATTCAAAGGATGTTGTGCAGACTTACTATTTATAGCAATTTGCTACTTTTAGCAAGTCTATCCTTTGGCAGTATTTGTCTAGCAGCAGTTCAATCCTTTGCAGTTCAGTGTTCAGTTTGGCTTTCTAATGTTTTGATGTGAACTTACTATTTATAGCAGTTGGCTATTTTTAGTAAGTCTAATTTTGGCAGTGGCATCATCAGCAGTTCAACTCAAGTCATCTTGCTATCCATCAGTTTCAATTTTGGCATTGGTTTTGGTTATCTCCATAGACTGAGTTTTTATACTTAGTGAATTTCATGTTTTTCAGTTGTACCCCACGCCTAGGCTTAATAACTTAATGTTGTTTTAAAGAGGGGTCATTCAGGGGTCATGTTGAGCATTTAATGATTTAAATAAATGCTTTATTGTTGCAATATGGAAATGGACGCCTAAAAGGGAAGTTGAATAATGTTTTATTATTTCAAAAAGTAAATGCTTAAAGGTGGCATCCCTCTTGGAAGTTGAAGTGTTTCGACTTCTTCGAATTTAAAGTGTTTCATTTGCCAATTGAAACTTATATATTGCTGCTCTTTGAAGAGCTGATTATCTTTTGGAAAATATTGTAAAGTTATGCTGCTGGTTTGAAATCCAGAACCCAGCTAAGGGAAAACTTAGCAATTTGTCTCCATTCTTCGAGCCTGAAACTATGGTTCCCTAGATGGTGGATTGAGAGTGTGCTTCATTCAGAAGTGCACATTGAGCTTCATTGTTGGAGAATTTGAAGTATTTTTCAGTTTTTGAGATTGTTGGTTCCTCTGTATTCATAATCGGCGATTACTCTCCGAGCAGACGAGTAATCTCCATTTTTTTGGCTGGGCGAGTAATCTTGACTTTTACTCGCAGGAAACCCTAGCCGTTTTTTTCCCTGGTTTGTTTCGAGTAATCGCCGCATAATCTCTTGATCAATCGCAGAAAACCCGGCACAAAAACCCTAACGCGTTTTTCTTGACGTTTTTATTTTCGCGGGTTTTTTTTACACGTTTTTACTGCATTTTGGACGCGGTTTCGTGCCATTAAATCCTCGTTTTTGCTAGTTACAGTCACCTGGATTTGTTTTCGGCGATCTGCATGTGTTGGTTGCACGATTTGCAGTGGTGGTTGCGTGATGTGTAGTGCGATTTGTAGCGCGATTTCCAGGTTAGTTAAAAACTTTGCTCCTCCTCTGCATCGTGCATTCCAGTTCTTCATTTTGTATTTTTTTCAAATACTTTAGATTTAGTGCATTCCAGTGCTTCGATTTAATCCAGCGATGCTAGTTCAAAACTACAAAGTTTCAAAAATTTAATATTTTTATTATTTTATACATATGCTTCCAAATGTCTATGTATAAAATAATAAAAATATTAATTCGTTTTCGTTTCTACAAGACTACATCAATATAATATTTTATTATTATTCTAAAATTAAAATTTCATTTTCATACATTATTTTATTATAAATTTATAATAATATTATGGGTCTTAATTTTTAATATTCATAAAATGTTTTCACTTTTCTACATCATATTTAATATTTATTAATTATTATTATTTTAAAACTCAAATTCCATATATTATTGTATTATAATTTTAATTTATAATAATATCATGGCAAATAATTTATAATACTATCATTTTATATTATTATTTGCCATGATTTTATAATATTATTAATATATAATAATATCATGGCAAATAATACTATCGTTTTATATTATTATTTGCCATGATATTATAATATTATTAATATATTATAATAAAATAATATAAGGAATTTAGTTTTTAAAATAATAATAAATATTAAATATGATGTAGAAAAATGATATTATTATTTGCAATTTCGCCATGATATCAACGCCTCAATGATCTTGTTTTTGTTCAATATAACCTTCGGCTTCGCACAAAAAAGGTGTAGGAATTGTCAGATGAGCTCATTGATTTGGATGACATTGATCCATACAGTGATTTTCAAATACAGTCATCATAAATTCATTAGTTATTAGAGTTATTAGCAGTTTCACTATGTAGCCTCGTATAATGATGCCATTTTGTAATCCAAATGTATTGAACTATGAAATTTAATATAAAACACTCCCTCATGGTTTTTAGACTCATTTGATGCATTTTGTAATTGAATTTTGCAAAAAAAAAAATGTTTTTATGAGAAATTTTGCTACTTTTTAGTTTGCCGAGTATTTGCCGAGTTTTTCCCGAGTCAAAAATTTTGGGCTTGCCGAGTACTCTCCGATTCCGAGTATGTAAACTATGGTTGGTTCATTCATGGCTGAAGGTGATTTTCATTAACAACTCTTTGTACAATTTTAATGTGCTTCTGGGTATTGAAAATATGGATTGCTAGCACATGGGCGCCCCTTCCCATTAAAGATCAGAATTTATTTCAAAGTATTTATTTTTATCTTGCCAAAATCGCACTAGCAAGGAGGCCATACCATTTCAGGAGGTATTGGACTTCGTGCAAAAATAAATGGTTGAGTTTTGATGCAATTTCAATGTAGCAATTTGGGCGCCAACCTTCAGAGGAGCTTCAACAATTTATTTCATTCAATTTGGAGGTATATTGAAGAAGTTATAAGCATTTTATTAGTTTACAATTGCTAGTTGAACAATTTCAGTTTGCTGGTTTTTAAAATCAGATTGCTATAAGTTCAGTTTTTGGCTTCAATTTCAGTTTTCAAGAGGTTTAGAACTTGAAAGAATCATCCTTTATATATTTGTAATCATTCTATCATTGTAACACTCGTAATTTGCAGTTTTTCTTTAATTGTAAGGTTGTGAATTAGTAGTACTAATCCAACCATTTTATTACTGCATTTACTTGTGACTAATTGATGCAAATATTATAACCCTTGGATGGTTTACCGCCAGTGAGGAGTAATCTGATTTGTAATTTCATTTACCACCCACTGTTAAGTGGAGAATTCCCACTCTCAAGTGGATGCCCACCGTAGCGGATGAATTAGTTGAATTGTTTGTAGTTTTCCCCCCACAGTTTAAGTGGTTGAGCAAAAATCTTTCATAGCTGGTTCACCGCCTAAGTTTATTTCAGTTTTTTAATAATTACTCTGCCATATGTTAGCACTTCGCCTTCGAAGGGATCTTGTGTGCACATCCTTGGCGTTGAGTTTATTTTACACTTCCAGTTGTAAGCAATTTGAATTGTTGAGTTATTTGATCCTCAGAATCCTTTGACCATATGCCCGCCCCTCTTCCTTCAGTGGTTTGAGGGCTCATTCTTGGTTAGAGTTACTTTTACGCATCGTTTTGGTTTTGGAGTTAACCTTAACGGGTGCGTGTTGCATTGTAATTGATATTGAAAAATCAAGAGAAAAAATTAAGGGGCATATTTCAGTGGTATCAGAGTAGAAGATCCTACCATCCTGTGGATCAGTGCTTCATGTGGTAGATGAGTTACAGTGATCTCCGGTGCTACACCCAAAGTCTGAACAAATTCTACTTCATCTCCTTGTGGTTTCCAGAAGTTGGCATAGTTTCTTTAAGATTTGAGAAACCAAGTTTGTTAGATTAAGGCATGGCTACTAATGAAGAGATGGGTTTTGGCAGAGGCACTGTATATGGCTGGAAAGAGACTTGACAAAGAATTTCAGTCAAGAGAAAATGAAGAGAACATTCTTCATTTGTTAGAGCAATGTTTGAGACAAGTGAAGCCATCACCTTCAGATAAAATGGAGTTGGCATTAGCTCTTGTAGTGAATTCTTTGAATCAGCCCTATTGGTTCGGGCATCTTGATGAAGACACCAAGCTGCTTATTTCTTCTTGTTTCATGGAGATAATAAGAATTGTAAATCCTCATTTTCCCTATGATGATGAAACTATGAAGATCATATTAAATATGATAGTGGATAGTTTCCAGGATTTGAATGAAACTGGGAGTGGATTGTTTTCTACAAGAGTTATTGTTTTAAAAACATTTTCAGAAGTAAGAACTTGCATCCTTCTGATAGAATTGGAGATGGAAAATCAGATTTACCATCTGTTTAATTATCTCTTCACTTCGACTTGGAGTGAGCAGGAAGAGGATGTGTTTGTAGTTGTTAAGAATGTTCTAATTGACACCATTAGAGAAGTTTATAGTCTTCCTAAAAGTGTCCAAACTCTTCTCTTGGATGCTTATAAACATGAAGAGCAGATTTCTCCCACTGCTGATTTGTTAGTTAAAGAAATTTTCAGTCAATGTGAAGATAAGTTGAAACCACTTTTGAAGAAGACTGTTGAAAATAAAGAAGAGATTTTTGAAGCTGAAGAGAAGGATGAAAGTTGGAATCCCTTTGAAGACATTGCAAAAGTTCAAGGGGTATCCACGAATTTGCACCTACCCAAACATTCTGTAGAAGAATGTAATGTGTCAATGGAAGCCTTGAAGACTAGTGAGGTACTCTTGTTTTCAACAGAGGAGAACAGTGAGTTGACTTGTGTTAAGAAGCCTCATGTTGAAGATTCAAAGAAAGAACTTTTGGAAACAAAAGTTAAAACAGAGATGCATGAAGAGGCCATAAGTGCAGATCCAAATGAAGGAGAAGTTTGGTTAGTCGAAGATATGTGTTCAATCAGCAATTTGCTTCTTCACAATTCCAGAGAATGCTTGTTTAAAGTCAAGTCAAGGAGGAGAAGAAGAAAGACAAAGCTGAAGTCTCTTCCTACTTCAAAGCTGATTTGATCAATTCTTTTGAATCATGTGTAGAAGACAACATGAAAGGTGAAGCTTCTAGTAGTTATAAGGCAGATTTCTCTTCACTTGAAATCAAGCTAAGGCAAAAAGCTAAGGAATTGGAAGGCACTATGGATGGAATGATGAAGAGTGTTCATCACATGCGAGACAAGTTGAGGAGTACAACTCAAACCATTTTTGAAATCTTTATCCATCAAAGTGGTTCTACATCATCTCAGTCAGCATATGAAGATTGCAGCTCAAGTTCACACATTGCTGATAATGGTATTCAAGTTTTGTCAAAACTTGATAGAATTCATAGGCAAGTAGAACATTTGATTCATGATGTGCCTAGGGGAGAAGTTGTATGTTGCATTTCTATTGATGACATGAAGGCCATTAAATTTTCTTTGGAGGAGATTAAATCTAGTCTTTTGCACATCATTCGTGACAAAGACATAGTGGCCAATATTGCTGACAAGGCATTGGAGTGGAATGAGCTTACCAAAGCGAGGTTGCAAGAAGTGCATGAGACCCTAATTGAAGCAGAAAATCAGATTGCTGCTTTTCAATATTCATGGGAGCAAGAAAACAAAAGAAGAGCGAAGGAGCTTCAAGTAATTCTTGATGAGCTTGATCTCATA
>VDFB02049319.1:0-11555 GCA_007258455.2 Sequoia sempervirens | reverse complement strand
TGAGTTTGAGTACTGAATAATAAAACTTATGCTGCTCTCCAGCTTTCTTGACGTCAACAGGGTAAAATTTTGTCCGTAGATTCTTTGAATGGAGGAACTTTGCAACCTTTCGGCCCAATGATAATTTGTAGGATTATAGGTCAGCTTTCTATAATGCACTTTATTTAAATATGATATTTTCTTTCTTTCTTTTTTGTTTTTTCTAATATATGGTTTTTATCAAACATAAGGATCTTCTTTGTTACATGTGGGAAAATAGAAAATGTGGATTTGAAGAAAAGATTGTACATTTTATTATGTCTTTGTTTCAACAAAATAGATAAAATTATTTTCTTCTAAATGTAAAAAAAAACAATATACATTATAAAATAAAATAAATTTAAATTATAATAAATATGAATTAGAAAATTAATTACAAATGCAACAAAAATAATATAAAATATGATGCAGTGATATGCATTTTTAAAACTATAATTTCATCTTATTTTCAATAAATATGATGAATTATGAACTAAATGTCACTAAAAATACCACAAAGTATACAAAATAAATCATTAAAAATGAAACATTTTTTTAAACTTTTAAAATATTACATTTAAAATCTATACAAAATATTAAAATTCACTAGTTCACATCATCTTCGAATTCAATTCTTATTCCAATATCATTCTTTTTCTTAATCAAATTTTACATCTCTACTAATTATAATATGTTTTATAATTGATTATATAGCTTGTAGTTTTTTATTATCAACTAACCAACAAAGATACATTTATTTCCTTTACCATCCAATTTCTCCATCTTCTCATCAAACACATAATATACATAAAATATCAAGTGTGACACACTATGTTTCTTCTTACTATATACTTCCTATAGTTTATTGACTTTCATTATTGATAGGGAATCAATTTAATATATACTTTGAACATGCTATTTTTCAATTTAGAACTTATGCTTCCAGCCATCACCATGATTGTTCTATTATTTTTTAATAAGAGCATTTTATTGTGGTATATGCTATTCAATAAATTGTTTCTTGATTTCATTCTCTTTGTCAAAATTTAGAAATATATTAAATACATATTCACCACCTCTATTTATTCTCAACTCTTTTATAAAGTGTCAAACACTTTATTTTTCAACCAAAAATTTAAATTACATTAAAATATGTGAAGATCTTTCTTTTTGTTCAAAGAGGACACCTGAGTTTTCATGCTATAATTATCAAGGTAAGTCATAAAATATTAGTTATTTCTAATTGAAGGCATCTATGTAGGCTCAAACATATTTGAATGCACAATTTTAAGAGAATTT
Source organism: Sequoia sempervirens (assembly GCA_007258455.2). Lineage (NCBI taxonomy): Eukaryota > Viridiplantae > Streptophyta > Pinopsida > Cupressales > Cupressaceae > Sequoia > Sequoia sempervirens. Next base: position 10,238 of record VDFB02049319.1, on the reverse strand, counting down.
TTTGCTCTCCACAATTTACCAATAGGGAATGTTTCCCAAAAATATAACCTTCACAAAATTTGTTGGGTTGCTCTATCAAAGATAGTTCTTTTACCATATTTTTCTTATACAACAAATTCAAACAACCAAAGATAAAATATTTGAATTCAATTACAATATAATAATCATGATTAATCCTTTATAATAATTGTAATAGTTATTAACACATCATTTTGGATCTTAAAAACAAAATCATTCTTATTTTTCATTGATAATTTTACCATATTATGACTTTCATTTCTATCAAATATTACACACATTTCATTCTTAAACTAATGTCTATAATATTTTTTTATGAACCACCTAATGCTAACTAAATTATGCTTTAGACCAAGAATACAATATACATCAATAATATAATTCTTCTTACCTTTCTTAATCCTAATGAAAGTGCTCTATTTTCTCATAACAAAAAAGTTGTTATTGTTCCTCAATCTCATTTCAAATTTAACAAAACCCTCAATGTTTGCAAGCATCTCCTTACTACTATTTCTATAATTACTACAATCATTATTTAAAAAGTGAACTTGTTATGCACTCTCTTCAACAATATTATAAGTGATAAGTAAAGAATTATAATTTTCATCTTTAACTACATTTTAAAAGTAAATTTAAATTCTAGATAAATGTTCATATCAAATGGTGTGTGTGCAGATCATGGTGGCCAAAAGTGGTATTATGGGTATGTATAGGGTATGTGGCTATTGACATTTTTTTTAACCCAAAATTGATGGTAAAATGAAAAGGGTTTTTAAAGGAGATTCTCAAATTTTCCACCAATATAAATTATTCTCTTTACTTTGAATTTAATAAATAATTATTATTCATTTTCTATTTGAATTACTCTACTCAGTCCCTCGGATCGATAGTCGTGATTGAAAAACATCTATATAGCTTTCTAAACCGTATCACATTTTTGAATCTAAAACATACGCCACATTTTATGCTTCACATACTATAGGATTAAAAAAAAGAAAAAAAATAAGTTTCATGAAGTTTTGACCAAGTTAAGGTGGTCGTGACATACTAGTTTCTTTATATTTTTAAAAGTTGTAATAAAAAATTCACAATTAATTATTTACTTGGAAAAAATTCACAAAAAAAATATGCATCACATCCGTGACATGAGTCCTCTACTTATATCTAAAATCTTATAAAAAAATATTATCATTTTATTGTGGTTAGGGTGGTCAGACAGACACCTACTTCTTTTATTTTCTCTGAAATTTAAGTACTACTACATTGAAATTTCAATTTTTCACCAAATAGATTTTTTTTAAATAAACATAGTAGTTTAGAAACTACATCTAATTTGTCGCAGATTCTATTCTTACATATTTTTGGAAATAATATAGACAACTTTATTCAAATTTTTATGTCAGTTGCTTAACTCTCATTTTTCCGATTTTTTTTGCCATTTAAGGTCCTATTTTTCCATGATGATCCCCGCACATACCTTAAATTGTTTCTTTTCTACATTCATGGATATAATGACCAAATTTCTACAATAATGACAATGTACATGGATTTTCCATATTGTTGGACCTTCATGTGCATGATTATGAATAATGTCTCGCGTATGGGATTTTTCATACCTTTGATCTCCATGTGCATGGTTATGACTAATGTATCTACATCTTCTTGATAAAAAAAAATTATGATTCTTCCCCCATAAAAATTGCTTGATTTTCCACCACTTGAAAAAGCCTATCGCTTCCTCTCTATGATACTCTAATATTTTACATTTTCTTTGAATGATAGTTGTGATTTGAATGTATACTTAAAAAAGGATCAACTTTTTTATTCAACCTTTATTTATGAACTTTTGTAAAGACTCCATCAACTCATCAATAGATAACTTAGTTAAATCCTTTGATTCTTCAATAATAACTATATAGAGTAAAATCTTGTAGGTGGGTTCTTTAAATTCTTCTCAACAACTTTGTAAGCTTCTAATGCCTCTCCATTAGACCTTACTTCATTAATAACACCTATTGCATAGGTATAAAACACATGTAAAAAATTAGAATCTACCATTTGTAAATTTTCAAATTCTCTTCTCAACATTTGCAATTTAAATTTTAATTCCACCTTGATGTTCAGTCTATAGACTCTTGTGTACTTTTTTTTTTTAATGCGGTAGGGGTGTCCCCACACTTAGCCCAACAACCCATACCTTGGGTACCTAGGGCGAGACTAGCCCCCTATGGGTGGATGGCATAGCCTGCATACAAGTCCACCAGTCAACCATAAGAGCAGGGGGTTGAACCTAAGACATATGAAGAGCAAACCCACAACCCAAGCCAACTCCACTACCTGGGTAGGCTTATAGACTCTTGTGTACTTACTTAGACTTGGTTGTTGTCAGAACTCTTGAGAAATCTAGACACATTCATTATCTGTTGTATGGAAAACATGATTTTTGCATCTTTCTTTTTATTCTCCTTAAATAGATTTTTCTTTGTGTGTGTCAAGATATTATAAGCTTGGTTAAGATGTATAATCTTTACCTCAATACTATAATAATTATAATTCTTTCTATTGAATAGAAGAATTTAAGATTGAGTAAGCTTATTACTCATACCAATCATGGTGAATCAACTAAAAAATAATAATCTTCTCTAATATCAATTTGTAGGAAATATGAGGTATATGCGTTCTATCTTTCTCAAAAATATTTCTATTTTTATAAAAAAATTATGATACAAAATATACACGTGACCTATAACAATTGTTAAGTTATGTTGATGAAAATATATAAGGACATCCAAAATTATATTTGACTTTCTTGTTACAATTACAATTTTAATTTTGTTCTTCTATAACTCTTCTTCATTACAACACTCTTTTTTATCATTTTTTACTTCTTTTATTCAATAACAAAATATTTATAATTAATATTTAATTCCAAGAAATATATTATTTTACTGTTGTTTAACAAAGATAATCTGAATGATTCAATTACTTTCTTTTAAATTCTAAATATAATGAGTTAAATTTCAAATTAATTATTTGTATAGCTACATTCAATAATTGTAAGCTATATGTGCACCAGCTGTGTTATCAGTCTAATATCAATCTCTAAGAAATGTAAGCTACAATGTTCTCTACAGGATGATCTATTTTGTCAAAAAGAATAATGTTCCAATGCTAAAGATGGATAATACAACACGTAGAGAATAAATTATATTGATGAAAATATAGAAAGTTATGCTCTGATTTCTTGTTCATACATCGGCTTTATTTTGATTCTTCTGTGGCTCTACTTTCTTTACAACACTCTTTTTGCCTTTTCTTATTTAATAATAAAATATAATATTATTTTTTATTCTGACAAATTCTGAAATATACTATTGTAAAGATATTTGTAAGAAACTAAAATTTTAAACAATTTATCTGTTTTCTTTTAAATTAAGCAAAATAAATATAGACAATTCTATAGAATAAAATAGAAAATTTTGTTGAAATAAAATATAATATGATTTTTTATTTTTTTTCGGATGGATCACATAATGTGATCTACAAAATGTTATACAAAAATTTCAACACAGTCGAATTCAAAACCAATATTCATCAACAATATAAATTATAAAAACTTGTTATTTTTAATAAAATAAAATAAAATTATCTCTTCATGAAATCAAAGATAGCATAGAGACATTAGACCCCACATTATATTAATTAATTGCATATTAAGAAATAGCTTTTTCATTGTACAAATTTGGTATAACCATCCATGTGAAGAATAATGGAAGGTAAGCTTATATTTTAAAGCCTGTATAAAGCCAAAATATCATTCAGAAATGCCACATTTCCACTTAAGCTGTACATTTTTCTCATTAGAACCACAGCTGAATGGGCCAGGATAAATTTACAATATATCATGTATTATGAACCCTCAAAAATAGTCTCCAACTTAGATTGATTTCTCTGTTTCCTGCCACCCATTGCTGCTGTCGACACAGGTTTTGACAAGCAACAGACAGAGGAAGGTCCATCTCCCTCGTCCTGTAAATGAATATCAAACAGAGGCTGAACTTTAACCTTAGATTTCCTCCTCTGCTCAGTGGCACCATTGGCCTTGAGAAGCATAGCTGCCATATCAGAATCAGTTAGCACAAAGTCCAGCTTTCTATTGGGAAGAAGAAAATAGAGCTCCCCAAGCTGCAACTCATTATCCTCATGCAGCACCTCTGAAATATGTTGACCTGTGTAGAGACCACCAGAGCCACAGATGAAATGGCCTGAGTATTTGCCTACTATCTCATGGCATTTCACAGGCTCACAGAACTCCTTGATGCTCCCATCCATCAATATCAGCTTTGCTGTCAATAAATTTCTTGGCTTTTCATGATCCCTAATGCTATCAGAAGACATGCAGATACCCATCTGCAAATGAATTCTTTTGCAATTAGAAAAGGATTCAAGAAAACCTCCAAAGCATTTGTATTGCACACTTGACAAAATATCAGTGTGAGGAGAGCCCTGGGTTGTGAAAGGGTATATGTAGGTGGGGAATAAGTGGGGCAATGATGAAAACATGAAACTGGGTATGAAAAACCAGCAGCAAGATAATTGACACTATAACGTAAAAACATGGGCAGTTTTCCATTACAGCTGGATGAGTGCCTTCCACCTGGCATTGCCTTTACTCACCAAACATTGGTACTCAATAGGGGTCAAACTAGGTTCTTGAATTTGGTGGGTTTCAGTACTAAATATTAAAACTTACGCTGCTCTCCAGCTTTCTTGACGTCAACAGGGTAAAATTTTGTCCGTGGATTTTGAGTGGAGAGAACTGTGCAGCCTTTCGGCCCAATGATATTTTCTAGGATTATAGGTCAGATTTCTATAATGCACTTTATTTAAATATGATTTTTATTTTTTTTTAAAGTGAATATAGGTTTTTTTATCAAACATAAGGATCTTCTTTGTCACACGTGGAAAATAGAAAATGTGGATTTTAAAAAAAATACACTTTGTATTATGTCTTTGTTTTAATAAAAGAGATAAAATTAATTTTTATAAATAAAAAAAATTATGCATTATGAAATAAAATTCATTTAAATTATAATAAATATGGATTAAAAAATTAATTACAAATGTAATAAAAATAATAAAAAATTATGATGTGTTAGATATTAATGTTAGTGATATGTATTTTAAAAATTATAATTTCATCTTATTTTCAATAAATATGATTAGTTATGGATTAAATGTCACTCACTAAGAATACCACAAAGTATACAAAATAAATCATTAAAAATATTACATTTAGAATCTACACAAAAAATATTAAAATATTAAAATTTACTAGTTCACATCATCTTCCATTCCAATCTCATTCTTTTCTTAATCAAACTTTACATCTCTACTAATTATAATATGTTTTATAATTGATTATATAGCTTGTATTTTTTTTATTATCAACTATAACCAACAAAAACACATTTATTTCCTTTACCATCCAATTTCGCCATCTTCTCATAGACACATGCATAACCAATATACACAAAATATAAGTGTGACACACTATGTTTCTTCTTACTCTATGCTTCCTATAATTTCTTGACTTTCATTTTTAATAGGGAATTACACAAAACATGCTATTTTTTAATTCAAAACTTATGTGGTAAAATTCTTGCCTTCAATATGCTTCCAACCTCACCATGATTGTTCTATTATTTTTTAGTAACACCATTTTATTGTGGTATATGTTTTTTAGTAAATTGTTTCTTGGTTCCATTCTCTTTGCCAAAATTTAGAAATATATTAAATACATATTCACCACCTCTATTTATTCTCAACTCTTTTATAAAGTGTCAAACACTTTAATTTTCAATCAAAGATTTAAATTACATTAAAATATGTAAGATATCTTTCTTTTTGTTCAAGGAGGACGCCTAAGTTTTCATGATATAATTATCAAGATAAGTAATAAAATATTAGTTATTGCTAATTATTGAAGGTATATGTGTAGGCTCAAACAAATTTGAATGCACAATTTTAAGAGAATTTTTTTCTCTCCACAATTTACCAATAGGAAATGTTTCCCTAGAATATAATCTTCACAAAATTTGCTGGGTTGCTCTATCAAAGGTAGTTCTTTTACCATATTTTTCTTATACAACAAATTTAAACAACTAAATATCAAATGTTTGAATTTTTAGGTAATTGACATAAAATGTTAAAGGTTTTAATTTCTCTAGAGTTTTTAATAATTTCTTGAATTGTTTGTTAATTTTAATATGAATATTAGAAAAATCTAGTTCCAAATATGATGATTTAATTGAAGGTAGAAGTGTTGGGGCCTGAATACTCTCCCAAGTTTCTTTTAAATCCTTTCTTAATACCCCATATCTTTCCATACTTCCTAATAACTTGTTAACATTTTTTCATTTATTTATTTTGGAGTTTGGTAGAGTTTTATTTCCTTATCAATAACACCCACATTGACAAACTCTTCTTCCTTTTGGTAGCACCCACATTGGTGTGCTCAACTACACCCTTCTTGACACACTCACATTCAATCTTTTCTACTTTTTTCATCCTCCTATGTTATCTTTCTTGTTGTTCCTATGTTTTTTCTAGCATCTCTCTTCCATGCTTCTATCCTCCATGTTCTATAGTTTTGTTAATTCAATTTCCTCTCTAACTTATCTTAATTTTTTGTTATCTCCTTTGGCCATGGGTGTTAATAATTTGATATTTTTCTAGTCCTTTTATGCATCCCATGGTGTCATAATAGACTTGCTTTGATTATTCATATCTTTTTAAGAATATTTTCCAAGATCCCCCCTTTGCATTCAACATCCCTTAGATGTCTAACCAAGGTCCATATAATGGAACCAATATTAGCAAGAAAAGTGGGAAATATACTAGAGTTTTGAGCCCTAGGAATTCTTAGAAGTTGTACTTATATCCCAGTGATAACAATAATCTAATAATCATAAGTTATGCGGTATAAAATATTATACTAGTGTGACACCTAAAAATAATCAAACATACATCATATATCAATCAAACATTAATTTGAATCACCATAAATCTCCCATATATATTAAACTCGTAGAATCTTATATAGTATATCCTAACCATGATATTCTTCTTTACTTTTCTCTTACTCTCTCTTACTCTCTGACATACATCTCATCTATCTCGCTTACACTTGTCTCATAATATCTTTCTATCCTATACATATACATGAGATTGGGAATGTGTCCCTTGCAAAAATGTACCCATTCCTATGAAACCTAGTGATCTAAACGTGCTCCACACTTCATCTGCAACCATTTGTAGTAGGTTTTGATGGGTTTTGCACCTTTGTTTCATCCTTTGCCAATACCATTCACTAATATGTTTGGGATAGGAGCACTCACTCACTATTTTTCTATCTATCTATCTTGGCTATTATGGAGGTAGATATACCAAAGTAGGGACTTGAATGAGGAAAATCCTCAAACAACCCTAAAAAATTCCTTTTCGTTTGTGCTTGTAGATATTTTAAAGGATCTCAACCACACAAGATTTTATAGGTTCTTTCTTATTTGTAGATTCGTGTATATTGTTCATTTAAATAATTTAACTCTTATTATTTAGTTTATTTCTTTATATCTTCATTGTATAGTATTTTCTAGTGCATTTTTATTTCTAGTTTTGCAAACTAGGCAAACAAGGTTGTATTTTCAAGATATCTAGACATTTTTTAGTATTGTATTCCTACAAATGATAGAGCAACACATGGATGTATGCACAATGTGTTGGCATTCTAGGCAGTGACTTCCCCTTTTGGTGCCAAGTTCTTTTCATTATCTTTTCAGCTTTGTAAATTATTATTTTATTTTCTCCATCATTCCATTTAAATGAAAATATTGTTTTTAAAGAATTTATAGGATTATAGAGTTATTCTATTAAACAGTAATAAACTAGTGCAATCTTAATGTAAAAGGTAGGGAAAATTATTTGGCTAATATATTGTAGTTAAAAAAAAAAATTCCTTTTTTATAGTTCTTTTATTTCTCATATTTTTCTTTGTGAAAATATGTCACAATAATATTTTCCTTCAATAAAATTAACTTTCAAACTATTTTTTCCTTGAAAAAATCAATTAAAAAAAGTTTCTCCTTTCAAATAATACAAACAAAAGCAAAAATAAATATTTTCCAAAAAAGATTGATTTGATTTAAAACAATATACCTCTTTGTTTATATATACTAATAATTTTATTTAATATCATACCTTCACTCAATATTTAAATCATATTATTCAATATTTTAGTGAGTTTATTTAATTCCAACAAATTTTTAAATATATTATTTTATTAAATTCTAACAATTTGTTTACTTCTTCCCTAAACAAAAGTAATATGAATGATTCAATTACTTTCTTTTAAATTCTAAATATAATAAAAATTAAATTAAATTAATTAATTGCATAGCTAAGAAATAGCTGCATTCAATAATTGTGAACTATATGCGCACCAGCTGTGTTAATTGATTATCCACTCTATTATCAATTTGTAATAAATGTGAGCTACAATGTTCTCTACAGGAGGATCTAGTCAAAAAAGAATAGTGTTCCAAAGATGTATAATACAACACGTAGAGAATAAATTATATTGATGAAAATATAGAAAGTTATGCTCTGATTTTTCTTCATACATCGGTTGCTTTATTTTGATTCTTCTATGGATATTTGTAAGAAACTAAAATTCTATACAATTTGTGTGTTTGCTTCTTAATTAAGCAAAATAAATATAGACAAATTTTATAGAAGAAAATAGAAGAATTATAGGCTTTTTTTATCAGTTTACTTGATTTCTGGTTGCCATTTTAGGCAGTCTAGATCGTGGATTCGATTCTGATTTAAATGTGATATGTAGTGAGGGATCCATTAAAGAGCTAACCTACCATTCATGACCGAACTAACCTACCATTCATCTGAATAAAAAATAAATTGTAAAATTTTATGACTACAAGATCAAAGATAATCTATGAGACAATACACTCCACCGTTCAATATATATAATCTCCATTAGATTAATTGGATATGTTAGAAATAGCTGCAATTAATGAATGTATTGTGCAAATTTGGTAGAGCCATCCATGTGAAGAATAGTGGAAGGTAAGCTTGCATTTTTAACATTGTATAAAGCCAAAATCTCATTCAGAAATGCTACATTTCCATTTAAGCTGTACTTTTTTCTCATAAGAATCACAGCTGAATGGAGCAGGATAAATGTACAATATATCATGTATTATGATCCCTCAAAAATAGTCTCCAACTTAGATTGTTTTCTCTGTTTCCTGCCACCCATTGCTGCTGTTGACACAGGTTTTGACAAGCAACAAACAGAGGAAGGTTCATCTCCCTCATCCTGTAAATGAATATCAAACAGAGGCTGAACTTTACCCTTAGATTTCCTCCTCTGCTCAGTGGCACCATTGGCCTTGAGAAGCATAGCTGCCATATCAGAATCAGTTAGTACAAAGTCCAGCTTTCTATTGGGAAGAAGAAAATAGAGCTCTCCAAGCTGCAACTCATTATCCTCATGCACCACCTCTGAAATATGTTGACCTGTGTAGAGACCACCAGAGCCACAGATGAAATGGCCTGAGTATTTACCTACTATCTCATGGCACTTCACAGGCTCAGAGAACTCCTTGATGCTCCCATCCATCAATATGTAGGTGGGGAATATGACGAAAACAAGAAACTGGGTATGAAAACCAGCAGCAAGATAATTGACACTGTACCCAAAAAGCATTGGCAGTTTTCCATGACAGCTGGATGAGTGCCTTCCACCTGGCATTACCTTCACTCACCAAACATTGGTACTCAATAGGGGTCAAACTACGTTCTTGGATTTGGTGAGTTTCAGTACTGAATAATAAAACTTATGCTGCTCTCCAGCTTTCTTGACGTTAACAGGGTAAAATTTTGTCCGTAGATTCTTTGAATGGAGAGAACTGTGCAGCCTTTCGGTCCAATGGTGTGCAGAAGCATACACCTGTTATTGGGAACTGTGGGGGCTTAATCTGGGTCCCATGATATTCCCACTCTAAATCAATACGTGCAATCATTGTATTTTGGGGATGACTGACAGATTAGATAAGTCCAAATGGTGCAAGGTAAAACGTGTGACAATTCTGCGAAGCTGTTGATGGTAAACAGGGAGCAGGCCTTAATTTGGTGGAAAA
>VDFB02049318.1:0-58376 GCA_007258455.2 Sequoia sempervirens | reverse complement strand
CTAAACTAGACTTATGAGTGTAAAGGACCAACTTAAATGACAAAGATTGATTGATATAAAGACAAGGTCAAGGCAATCTAAATTTATGACAATGTTCTAATCAAAAGTCTGATAAGTCTCCTAGTCTAAATTTTGCAAGAGTGTATGCAAATAATGAGTGACCTAGGGTTTAACCTAAGTGTATGGAATGAAATGAATGATCTAAAATGAGAAAGTTTGTAGTATGATGAGATGATTACAGTCAGGAATTGATCTAAAATAATATCACACCATAATTTCCCAAAAAAAATCATCAACTAGAAAATGTGGTGCATGACCTATCAAATGCATTTTACTGTCTTGCAAATGTGGTGCACAATTTTTAGAAAATGTGGTTCTCTATTTTTGTGATTGCAGTTTATAGTTTGTAAATGTGGTGAATAGTGTATTTAGCCCTAGTTTGAGTTTTTTTTATAAGATTTTCATTTTGGGATTTTGTGGAATGTGATTTCAAACACAACAAATAATCTAAAAACAAGTCTTCGCTATTGTGTGACCAAATTTTGTGAGCGTAATGTGTATGTTCAAGGTTTATTCACCCCAATTTACATGGGTCTAAAAAAAATTAAAAAACACTTCACACACATAAAAAAATTCCTACCCTAAGGTTAATGGAAAATGGTAGCAAATCTCAGGCCCACAACTTGGAATCTCCTCTGATGAAAGTGGAGGGAAACCTTTAGGGGGTGTATGCACTCTTGTCTTTGCAAGAGAGGATATATAGGGACATCTAGTATTGGAAGGATTAACCAATCACCCTACCCCTAAAAAGCTACAAGTAAACAAGTAGCTTATGCTAAGCATGGGATTTATGTCTCATCTCAACGGAGCCATATCGTGAGTAACTTCAAGGTGCGATGCTACATCTTTGCACTGCAAATGACACCAATAAATAACTTAATCAATAAGGGTGGGCCTCTAAATAATTGTCTTTTAGTCACTTCTCGGGGACTTACCACATCATGAACATCTAACAAGCCACTCAAGGCTTTAACCAACCCTACTTGGGTACTTAGAATACCATGAGAGTACTTCCCCTTTTGGATTTGCACTATACGGTGAAGGCTAATGGCAGTTTGGATTTGATTTTTGTCTTATCCTTTTATATAGTGGCCTAAGGGAAAAATAAATTTGGGTCACCAACAAGTTCTTTGTTAGGATGTGTCTCAATTGGTAGGCCCATATAAAGGGTTATTGTTGAACAAGACAACTAACAGGGGGTGAATTAGTTGTAGCAATTTTTATACTTCAAAGCCCTCAAGAAAAGTTAGATTTATAAGCATTCATCTAACCTTTAATTTTTAGTGTGATTAATCATTAAGTGCAAAAAAGAAACTAAAAAGAGAAAAACCATACACACAATAACACCAAATTTACGTGGAAAACTTAATGAGGGAAAAACCATGGTGAGGATTATCTCACAATATAAAGAATTCTAAAACTAAATACAAAGGCTTATTGCTAGAAAGGATCATTGCCAAGATAAGACTCATTTTCCAATGAGGGCTCATTTCCCAGAGGGCTCACTACCACAAAATTACAAAGAAGATAGAAGAGGAGTGTCACAGAGAGAAAAATATCTCAATGCAATAGAGATTCCACCATAATTCACTCACACACTTGCAGTCTCACATAAAAGATGTCAAATGCCTTCAACACACTATCTTGGGAACCCTAATAAGAAATTTGCACTACTTTTCTCAAATTCTTATCTCACATACATATCTCAAATCTATCTCACATCTATCTTTCCTTTCACAAACATCTCAACTTGTACTTATATTGTCTCCAACCTTGAAACCCATCCAAGGTTGGCCATACACATTTTGCATTTACAAAATTCAAATTAGGTCGGTGCCAAAACATTCTACAATGGAATTAGAATGAGGGAAACCCAAACATATACTTAATGAGGAACTAAATAATTCCCAACATGTCTCAACACACTTCCATGAACTTCGTAAGTAGTATTTAACACAAGGTTGACCAACACCAGTGTAAAAAAAAAAATTAAGCACACACAACCTTGATCCAATCTTTCTAAACAATAAATCTCATTTGAACATGACCTCATCAACTTATTCTCAGAACTGTAAGACATGAAACCAAAATTCAAAGAAATTTAGAGCAACTACATTTCTCCCAGACCATAGCCAGACACATCGAAATGCACAATTCATATATTGGTGAAAATATCTCACCATGTACAATGATCCAAAAGCCCAAATTATGGATGTAGAAACTACCAATAACCATGAACAATATGTTAGGAACAAACAAGCATAGAAGAAATATGGAGCACATCCTAGAGCATACACTGAATACCTGTATGACACTATTTTCCATATTTATCAAATTTTCTCAAAAGCACTTGAAGCCCAAGTAAAAGAGACATCATTGTTGCACATTACTTCACTCTAACACACCTTCAGACACAACAACATAATGATAACTCCATGTAATCACAACACTTCAACTATGCATGCACAACTTGCAAACCTTCTTTATTATATTTTTCTCAATATCATCAACATATACAGCTAATAACCAACTATCTTGACATCGATGACCACAACAACTAGTTGACATCAATGAAAAAACCTTCATACCTTTCATACTTGCAATAATCTCCCCCTTTGTCATTTATAGAAACACATGATGTGAAAAACCATCAAATAAAACACAACAATTATGAACCATCAATCTCCCTCTTTTGAAGAATGCTTTCACTCCCCCTTAATTTTTCACATGATACTTTCTCCCCCTTTGACATCAATGGCAAAGGAAAAAGACATTTTACATTGTTTTCCTCCTTTTTCACCAAGAATATTACTAGTACTAAATACTCCCCCTTAGGAGTACACCTTGCATAATGAAAACACCTAACACTACCTGCTCCCCTTGAGGTATCCACCAAACATCATTCTAGATGAAGGATAGATCCATAGATCCATCAGACTGATGCATCTCCATATGCATATAGTTCAAGAAAGGAGGGGTAATAATCCCTAATTTCTCCTTGAGATACTCAAAAGTATCTTTAGGAAGAGCCTTAGTAAATATGTTAGCAATCTAATCCTTTGTAGGTACATACTCAAGCTTTACTTCATTCTCCATAACCTTCTCTCTCAAAAAGTGATACTTGATAAATATATGATTTGTCCTTGAATGCATCACTGGATTCTTCAAAATGTTAATTTCACTTGTAATATCATAGAAAATAGAGATGGGATCATCATACATTAATTTGATATCCTTCAATGCATCTCATCCATAAAACTTGTGTGCAGCAAGATGCTACAACAATATACTCATCCTTTGTAGTGGATAAGGAAACTGAATCTTGATTTTTACTTAACCATGACACCAATTTGCATCCAAGAAAGAATGCACCACCACTTGTAGTTTTTCTATCATTAGAACAACCTCCCCAATCTACATCTATATAAGCACTTAGTGTAAAATAAATATCCCTAAGATACCATAAGCCATAATTTGGAGTGCCATTTAGATATCTAAATATCTTCTTGATAGTTGCAACATGTGTTTCTTTAGAATCTTCTTGAAATATAGCCATAAGACAAATTATATGCATGATATCCAGTCTGGTAGCAATTAAATACCAAAAATCCTCCAATCATTGATTTGTATTTTCTTTGATCAGCCTTAGGGGAATCAACATCCTTACTTAATTTGTAGCTAGTCACCATAGGAGTGCATACCGGTTTGGAACCATCCATCCCAAATTTCTTCAACATTTATTTTGCATACTTTGATTGTGAAATAAAAATCCCTTTGTTTGTTTGATTAATTTGTAGTCCAAGGAAGAAATTCATCTCATCATTTGAATATAGACATCTCAAACTCTTTTTGCATTTCTTCAGCAAACATTTTACACATAGTTTCATTTCCTCCAAAAATAATGTCATCCACATATACAACTACTATCAAGATCTTATCAACTTCAATTTTGAAATATAAATTTCTATCTGTCATACCTTTTTTGAAACCTTGCTATATCGAATATTTGTCCAATCTTGCATACCAAGCTCTAAGAGCTTGCTTCAAACCATATAAAGCCTTTTTCAATCTGCAGACCATATCCAGTTGATCTAAAAATTTAAATCCTTAAGTGCTATTATTTCTAGATTGAAACTGTGTAAATTTTTGTATCATCAACATTTCATATCACACTCCATGATCCATCATCAGGATGATATGCAAGCAAGAAGAGAAAAATGGTCATTTTTCTCTTCTTGCTTGCATATCATCCTGATGATGGATCATGGAGTGTGATCCGAAATGTTGATGATACAAAAATTTACACAGTTTCAATCTAGAAATAATAGCACTTAATTATCATGGACAATGGAAACTTGATGTTGTCAACTGAAATCCTTCCAATTGTTCCATGTAAACTTATTCTTCTAATTCACCATTGAAAAATGCAACCTTCACATTTGTCTGGTAAACTTTAAAATCTTTATGAGAAACAAATGCCAAAAACATTATGATAGCTTCCATTCTATCCACTAGAGAAAATTTCTCTTGAAAATCTATACCTTCCACTTGTGAATGGCCTTTAAACACAAGCCTTACCTTGTTTCTGACCACTTCTCCATTCTCATTCAGCTTGTTTCTGAAAACCCACTTCCAATTATGTTCTTGTTTGCTGGTCTAGGGACCAGTTCCCAAGTTCCTTTTTTCTCAATTTGCATAAGTTCCTCTTCCATATGTTTCATCCAATTTTCATCTTTACATGCATCACTCACTTTCTTAGGCTCAACTTCAAAAAGTAAGCAATAATTTACCTCAACTTCAATAGCTCTACTTCTAGTCAATACACCTTTCCTCTTGTCTCCAATGATCTAATTTTTTGAATGATTCTTTTGCACATACTTAGGGGTTTTAGGAACCCTTTCTGAAGTTTCTTCTTCTTCATTTTGCACATTTGTTTCTTCAACAGTTTCTTCTACTTCTTTGTAATCAGTTTCATTTGATACATATCCATCAACTTCAATTGAATTCTTCAATGCTTCATCAACCTTAACATTTTTTTTCTTTCTACAACCTTTCTCATCCTTTAATTAAAACATCTATAAGCTTTTCTTATAGTAGAGTATCCAAGGAAAATACCCTCATCACATCTAGTATCAAATGTTCCTAGATTATCTTCATCTCCTCTGATATAAAATTTGCTTCCAAATGCCTTGAAATACTTGAACAGTAGCAATTCTTCCACACCATAGTTCATAGGGAGTCTTAGTGTTGTTAGATTTTGCTTGAACTCGATTGAACACATAAACAATAGTGTGAATTGCTTCTCTCTAGTAAACTTCCAATAGACTTTCCTTTCTTATCTTTGATCTAGTAGCTTCTTGAATCATCATGTTCTTTCTTTCAACAACTCCATTCCGCTGAGGATTTTGAGGAGCAGACAACTATCTTCTTATTCCACATGCTTCACAAAACATGTTAAACTCATTGGAGGAAAATTCACCACCTCTATCATACCTCAAACATTTTATTTTCAAATTTACTTCATTCTTGACCATTACCTTAAATTCCTTGAATTTGTCTAATGCATCAAATTTCTCTCTAAGAAAAGTAACCCATGTCACTCTAGAGTAATCATCAATAAAAAAGCATAAAATACTTGTCACCTTGTAGACTTCTCACTCTTGTAGGACAATAGAGATCTGTATTAATCAAATCCCTTAGTCTGGTAGTAGATTGTTCCTTTGACCTAATTTTTTTTCTTTTTTTCTTTCCATACTGATAGTCCTTTCAGACTACATTAACATGCTTTGTAATTCTTGGTAAATCTCTCACAACTTGTATTGTACTAATTCTCACCATGTTATCAAAGTTCATATAACACATCTTTTGGAGCCATAGCCAACTGTCATTAATATGAGACATAAAGCAATATCCATTAACAACTTTAAGTTGATAAATGTTTCCTTCAGTCTTCTTACCAAAAACAATCACAGTTTCAAATCCTTTCCTAAATTCACATTTTTCATCCTTGAACACAAGATTATATCCCTTTTTACACATCTTCCCAACACTCGGGAGATTATGTCTCAAACCCTTAACATAGTAGACACCATCAGTATTATGCTTGCCATTAAAACTGATTGAACCTATCCCCCAAATATTAGAACCAGAATCATCTCCAAACTTAACTAAGCCTCCATTATATTTTGCAAGTTTAACAAACTTACTTTTGTCACCGGTCATGTGATTTGAGCAACCACTATCAATGACCCAATAATTCTCTTCTTGTTTAGCATGAAGTGTAGAGACCACAGTACCTTCAACTTTCTTTGGAGCACTTTCCTTCACACATATTTCAGTGTTAGTAGTAGTAGATTTATCTTTTAAAGCTAGGAACAAGCATTCATTATCATCAAAATCTCCATAATCAAACTCATCATCAGAAATACCAGCATCTTCATTGACATAGTATGCTCTTTTTGTCATCTTCCTTTATTTTCTTTATCTTGTCTTTGTTTGTTTCTTTCAACCCTTTTTGGACATCTTGAAGCATAATGACATATTCCTCCATAGCTAAAAAAATTGAATGGTAATTTACCTTGATACTTACTAGAGCCCTTTTTCATACTTCTTACAAAATTTTCTTCCACTTCATCAAGATTGTCTTCATCCAGATCTTCCACTTTTGCAGCCTTGAATGTAGTTTCTATCTTTGTTCCATATTTCAATCCAATATTTCCCATTTCATAAGAGCTTAGAGTACCAATCAACTAATCTTTAGTATAAGTATTATAATCCACAATTTCCTCTATAACAAATACATTTTCATTGTAAATATTAGGGAGAGTTATGAGTACCTTCTTCACTATCCTGGATTCATCTACTTGTGCACCAAGTCCTCTCATTCGACCTACTAGCTCATCTACTCTCTACATGTAGGATTTGATTTTCTCATCTTTTCCCGTTCGCAGAATCTCAAATGGTGCCTCCAAGTTCTATAACTTTGCTTGTTTAACCTTTTCATTTCCTTCATACAAACTTTCCAACTTATCCTAGACTTATTTAGCAGTCTTCATATTCATAACTTTAACAACTTCAAATTGTGAAATACTATTAACAATAATAAATCTTTCCTTATTGTTCCTTTCATGCACTTTGATCTCATTAGTAGTACTTGGACCATTCATTGGAGGAACATACTTGTTCTAAATGGAATTCTCGATTGCATATCCATAGTATGATAGATATCCTTCCATCTTTGTTTTTTATAGTGCATAGTTAGTCCCATCAAACTTAGGACACTTAATAATGATCTTGCTCACCATCCTGGGCCTTCCTTAAGTAGTTAAGCTCTTCTCCAAGGAATCTTTCTCTGATACCAATTGTTGAATAAGAGAGAGGGGTGAATCAGTTGTAGTAATATTTACACTTAAAAACCCTCAACAATAGTTAGATTTACAAGCATTCATATAGCCTTCAATTTGTTAGTGTGATTAATCATTAAGTGCAGAAATAAAAACTGGAAACAACAAAACCATACACACAATAATACCAGATTTACATGGAAAACCCAATGAGGGAAAAACCATAGTGAGGATTAGCTCACAATATAAAGAATTCCAAAATCAAATACAAAGGCTCACTAACAAAAAGGCTCATTGCCAAGACAGGAATCACTGTCCAATGAGGGCTCACTGCCACAAAATTACAAAGAAGATAGAAAAGGAGTGTCACAGAGAGAAAACTATCTTAATGCAATGGAGATTCCACCACAATTTTCTCACAAACTTGGAGTCTCACATAAAAGATGTTGGATGCCTTTAGCTCACTGCCTTGGGAACCCTAACAGGAAATTCACACCGCTCTACTCAAATTTGCATCTCACATGCATTTATCGCATCTATATTGCCTTTCACAAACATCTCAACTTGTACTTATACCGTCTTCAACCTTGAAACCCATCCAAGGTCGGCCATAAATATTTTGCATTTACAAATTCAAATTAGGTCAGTGCCAAAACATTCTACGATGGAATTAGAATGAGGGTGACCCAAACATATACTTAATGATGACCTAAATAAGTCCCAACATGTCTAAACACACTTCCATGAACTTCATAAGTAGTGTTTAACACAAGGTCAGCTAACACCAGTGTAAAACACAAAACAACTAAGCACACACAACCTTAACTCAATCCAATCTTTCTAGACAACAAATTTCAATTGAACATGAACTCATCAACTTATTCTTAGAACAACAAGACATGAAACCAAAATTCAAAGAAATCCAAAGCAACTACATTTCTCCCAGACCACAACTAGACACCAAAATATACAATTCATATATTGGTGAAAATATCTCACAATATTTAACAATCCAAAAGACCAAATTATGGATGTAGCAACTACCAACAACCATGAACAATATTTCAGGAACACACAAGTATAGAAGCAATAAAAATCCTATCCTAGAGCATACACTGAATACTTGTATGACATTATTTTCCATATTTATCAAATTTTCTCAAAAGAACTTGAAGCCCAAGTACCAAATACATCATTGTAGCACATTACTTTACTCTAACACACCTTTAAACACAACAACATAAAGATAACTTCATGTACTCACAACACTTCAACTGTACATGCACAACCTACAAACCTTCTTTATTACAATTTTCTCAATAGCCTCAGCATATACATCCAATAACCAACTATCTTGACATCAATGGAAACACCTTCATACCTTTCATACTTTCAACAGTTATAACAAAAGTGAGACAAATACTGTTGCAATTATGAAGGTGTTGTCATTGATGTCAACTGGTTATCAACTAGTTGTTATTGTCATTGATGTCATGGAAGTTGGTTTTTGGCTGTATATGTCAAGGTTATTAAGAAAATTGTAATAAAGAAAGTTTATAGGTATTATGTGTGTGCACAGGGATGTGCTTTATATTGCTTCTACACTTGTGAGTTCCTGACATATTATTCATGGTTGTTGGTAGTTGTTGTATCTAGAATTTGGGTCTCTGGATCATTATGTAGTGAGAGATATCTTCACCAGTTTCTTTTGTGTAGTTTGGTGTGTCTTGTTGAGGTCCAGAAGAAATGTAGTTGCTCTAGATTTATCTGTACTTTGGTTTTATGACTTGCAATTCTAAGAGTAAGCTAATGAGGTTGAGTTAAAGTGAAATTTGTTACCCAGAAGATTGGATCGAGTTCAGGATGTGTGTACTTAATCCTCTTATGTGTTTTACACTGGTGTTGGCCGACCATGTGTTAAACACTACTTATGAAGTTCATGGAAGTGTGTTGAGGCATGTTGGGACTTATTTAGGTCCTCATTAAGCATGTGTTTGGGTCACCCTCATTCTAATTCCACCGTAGAATGTTTTGGCACCAACCTAATTTGAATTTGTAAATACAAATGGTGTATGTGGCTGACCTTGGATGAGTTGCAAGGTTGAAGATGATATAATTACAAGTTGAGATGATGATAGGAAAGATAGATGAATGGTAGATGTGAGATAGATGTGAGACAGTGTGTGTGAAGTGAGTTTGACTAGATCAGTGTGAATTTCTTGTTAGGTTTCTGAAGGAAATAAGTTGAAGGAATCCGACATCTTTTCATATGAGTCTACAAGTGTGTAAAGTGAGTCTGAGTAGACCAGTGTGAATTTCATGTTAGGGTTTCGAAGGTAGTGAGTTGAAGGAATCTGACATCTTTTCATGTGAGTCTACAAGTGTGCGAGTGAATTGTGGTGGAAATATCTGTTAAATTGAGATCATTTTTCTCTCTATAACTATTCTCTTCTATCTTCTTTTCAATTTTGCGGTAGTGATCCCTTCGGGTGGTAAACCCTCATTGGATAGTAAGTCTTGTCTTGGTAGTGATCATTTCTAGTAGCGAGCCTTTGTATTCAGTTTTGGAATTCTTTATATTGTGAGCTAATCCTCTCCATGGTTTTTCCCTCATTGGGTTTTCCACTTAAATCTAGTGTTATTGTGTGTATGGTTTTACTTCTTCAATTAATGATTAATCACACTAGTAGAGTAAATGATTTATGAATGGTTATTGATCTAACATCTAGTGAAATTTTTAAAGGATAAATTTGCTACAACTGATTCACCCCCTATCAGTTGTCTTGTCCAACAATTTGTATCAAAGCTTGGTTCCTTAGAGAAGATCTTAACTGCTTAAGGAAGGTCCAAGATGGTGAACAAGATAGTTATTGAGTGTCCTAAGTTTGATGACAATGACTACACTTTCTAGAAGGAAAATATAGAAAGATATCTAAAATACTATGGATATGATGTTGAGAAAACTTATAAGACTCCTTACATTGCTCCTACTAATGGTTTGAGGATTGCTAATGAGATCAAGGAACATGAAATGATCAATAAGGAAAAATTTATTCTAAAGAATAGTCTTTCACATTTTGAATTAATTAAAGTTGTAAATCTAAAGAATGCTAAAGAGGTTTGGGGTGCATTGGAAAATATCGATGAAGGAGATGAAAAGGGTAAAGAGGAAAAGTTGCAGAATTTGGAGGCACAATTCGAGATCTTGCAAATTTTTGAAGATGATAATATTAAATACTATGTACAAATATTGGATGAGTTGGTAAGTGGAATGCAAGGACTTGGTGAAATGGTGGACGAATCCAGAATAGTAAAGAAAATTCTCAAAACTCTCCCTGACACATATAGTGAAAAGGTATCTACTATTGAGGAATTTTTATACTATAAGACTTATACTAAAGATCAGTTGTTGGGTACTCTAACATAATTTGAAATGAGAAAGACTAGCTAGAGAAATGGATCAAAGATAGAACTACTTTCAAGGCTACAAAAGTTGAAGGTATGGATGAAGAAAAATTCGATGAAGTGGAAGTTAACTTTGTAAGAAGAATGAAAAAGGGCTTCGGTAGGTATCAAGGTAAGTTACCTTTCAAATATTTTAGTTTTGGAGGAATTGGTCATTATGCTTGGAGATGTCCTACGAGAGCTGAGAGGAATAAACAAAGAGAAGGAAAATAAAACAAAGTAAAGATGATCAAGAGAGCATATTATGTGAATGAATATGCTGGTATGAAGAGTCTGATTATGGAGATTTTGATGACAATGAATGCTTGTTCTTGGATATAAAAGATGAATCTATTTTTTCTAATACTAAAAGATATGTGAAGGAAAGCACTCCAAAAAAAGTTGAATATACTGCAATTTCTACTCTTAATTCTAAACAAGAAAAGAACTACTAGGTTGTTGACAGTTGTTGTTCACATCACATGATCAGTGACAAAAGTAAGTTTGTTAAACTTGAAAAATATTATGGAGGTTTAGTTAAGTTTGGACATGATACTAGTACTAAGATTTGTGGGATAGGTTCAGTTAGTTTTGATGGAAAGCATAATACTAATGATGTATACTATGTTAAGGGTTTAAGGCATAATATTTTGAGTGTTGGAAAAATGTGTAGTAAAGGATATAATATTGTGTTAAATGATGAGAAATGTGAAATAAAGAAAGGATCCAGAATAGTGATTGCTGCTAGAAAGAAGTTTGAAGGAAATTTTTATCAACTTAAGGGTGTAGACGAACATTGCTATATGTCTTAGATTAATGACAGTTGGTTATGGCATCGAAGGATGTGTCATATGAATTTTTACAATATGATGAGAATTAGTGTTATACAAGCTGTGAGAGATTTACCAAGGATTACAAAACCTGTTAATGCTATTTGCAAGGATTGTCAGTTTGGAAAGCAAGCTAGAAACAACTTTAGATCAAAGGAACAATCTACTACCAGACTACTAGATTTGATTCACACAAATCTTTGTGGTCCTACAAGAGTAAGAAGTCTATAAGGTGATAGGTATCTTATGCTTTTGATTGATGATTACTCTAGATTTAATGGGTTACTTAGAGAAAATTTTGATGCATTAGACAAATTCAAAGCATTCAAAGCTATGGTTAAAAATGAAATGGATATGAATATAAAATGCTTAAGGTTTGACAAAGGTGGTGAATTCACCTCCAATGAGTTTAATGTGTTTTGTGAAGCACATGGAATAAGAAGACAATTATCTACTTTGAGAACTCCTTAGCAGAATGGAGTTGTTGAAAGGAAGAACATGATGGTTCAAGAAATTTCTAGATCAATGATAATTGAGGCACACCTATCAGAAGTCTACTGGAGAGAAGCAATTCACACTTTTCTTTATGTGTTTAATTGAATTCAAGAAAAAGCCACAACACTAAGACTCCCTATGAATTGTGGTATGGAGAGATTCCTATTGTAAAGTATTTCAAGGTATTTGGAACAAATTGTTATATTAGAAGAGATGAAGAAAATTTAGGAAATTTTGATGCAAGGTGTGATGAGGGTATCTTCCTTGGATACTCCCCTAGAAGAAAAGCTTATAGATGCTACAATAAAAGGCTGAGAAAGATTGTAGAAAGCACAAATATCAAGGTTGATGAAGCATTAAATAATTCAATTGAAGTTGATGGATACATATCAGATGAACTTGATTATAGAGAAGTACAAAAGAAGTTGTGGAAGAATAGGAAAAGAAGAATGAGGAAGAAGAAGCTCCAGTGGTGTCCCCAAAGATAACTAAATATGTGCAAAATAATCATTCAAAAGATCAAATCATTGGGGACAAGAGAAAAAGAGTATTGAGAAGAAGTAGAGTTGTAGTTGCTGCTAAAATAAATTTGTGTTTATTTTCTGAAGTTGAACCTAAGAGTGTAAGTGAAGCATGTAAACACAAGGATTGGATGAGAGCAATGGAAGAAGAACTTATGTAGATTGAGAAAAAACAAGCTTGGGAATTGGTTCCTAGACCAGGAGATAAAAACATAATTGGATCATAATGGGTATTCAGAAACAAGTTGAATAAGAATGCAGAAGTGGTCAGAAATAGGACAAGGCTTGTGTGTAAGGGTTACTCACAAGTAGAAGGTATATATTTTTAGGAGAATTTTTCTTTGATGGAAAGAATGGAAGCTATTAGAATATTTTTGGCATTTTCTGCTCGTAAGGATTTCAAAGTTTATCAAATGGATGTAAAGTCTACATTCTTGAATGTTGAGTTAGAAGAAGAAGTCTACATGGAACAACCGAAAGGATTTCAATTTTTAAATCAATCGGATATGGTTTGTAGATTAAAGAAGGATTTATATGGACTGAAGCAAGCTCCTAGAGATTGGTATGCAAATTTGGACAGATACTCGATTCAACAAGGTTTCAACAAAGGTATGACAAATAGCAATCTTTATTTCAAAATTGAAAATGAAAAAATCTCTATAGTGGTTATATATGTTGATATTATCATTGGAGGGAATGAAACAATGTGCAAAATCTTTGTTGAAGAAATATAAAAAGAGTTTGAGATTTCTATTTTTGGTGAGATGAATTTCTTTCTTGGGCTACAAATCAATCAAATAGAAAAAGGTATTTTTATTTCACAATTGAAGTATGTAAAAGAAATGTTGAAGAAGTTTGGGATGTATGGTTCCAAACCGGTATGCACTTTGCTAAAAATTGAGTAAAAATGATGATTCACCTAAGGCTAATCAGAGCAAATATAGATCTATGATTGGAGAACTGTTGTATTTAGTTGTCACCAGACTGGATATCATGCATGCAGTTTTTCTTATGGATAGATTTCAAGAAGACCCTAAAGAAACACATGTTGTTAAGGGGATATTCAGATATATGAATATCCTCTTAACAACATGTGTTTCTTTAGGGTGAATGACACTCTAGATTATGCCTTATGGTATCCTAGGGATACTAATTTTACACTAAGTGCTTATACAAATGTAGAATGGGTAGGTTGTGTTGATGATAGAAAAAGTACAAGTGGTGGTGCATTCTTTCTTGGTTGTAGATTGGTGTCATGGTTAAGTAAAGAGAAAGATTCAGTTTCCTTATCCACTACAGAGGCTGAGTATATTGTTGTAGCATCATACTACATACAAGTTTTGTGGATGAGATAGATATTGAAGGATATCAGAGTAATGATGATGATCTCACTTCTATTTTATGTGATAATACAAGTGCAATTAAAATTTCAAAGAATCCAGTGATGCACTCAAGGACAAAGCACATATCAATAATGTATCACTTTTTGAGAGAGAAGGTTGCAGAGAATGAATTAAAGCTTCAATATGTAACTACAAAGGATCAGATTGCTGAAATATTTACTAAGGCTCTTCCTAAAGATACTTTTGAGTATCTCCGGGAGAAGTTAGGGGTTATTTCCCCCCCTTTCTTGAACTAGATGCATATGGAGATGCATTAGTCTGATGGGTCTATGGATCTAACTTCTTTCTAAACTGATGCTTGGTGGATACCTCTTAGGGGGAGCAGGTAGTGTCTTGTGTTGTCATTGTGGAAATTGTTTGGGTGCACTCCTAAGAGGGAGAATACTGTACTAGTAATGTTCTTAATGTCAAAGGGGAAAAAAATGTAAAATATCTTTTTCCTTTTCCATTGATGTCAAAAGGGGAGAAAGTATCATGTGAAAAAGGGGGAGAAAATATTCTGGAGATTGATGGTTGCTTTTGATGGTTTTTCAAATCATGTATTGCCATCAATGACAAAAGGGGATATTGTTGCAAGTATGAAGGTGTTGTCATTGATCTCAATTGGTTAACTGGTTATCAACTGGTTGCTATTGTCATTGATGTCATGGAAGTTAGTTTTTGGTTGTATATGTCAAGGATATTGAGAAAATTATAATAAAGAAAGTTCGCAAGTATTTTGTGTGTGCTCCGGGATGTGCTCTAAGATGTGCTTCATATTGCCTCTATGCTTGTGAGTTCTTGACATATTATTCATGGTTGTTGGTAGTTGTTGTATCTAGAATTTCAGTCTTTGGATCATTGTGCAGTGTGAGTTCATGGTTGTTGCGTCTATGCAGTTTGGTGTGTTTGGATGAGGTTTGGGAGAAATGTAGTTGCTCTGGATTTCTACGCACTTTGGTTCTATGACTTGCGGTTCTAAGAGTAAGCTAATGAGGTCGATTTCAAGTGAATTTTTTTATCCAAAAGATTGGATCGAGTTAAGGATGTGTGTAATTAATCGTCTTATGTGTTTTACATTGGTGTTGGTCGACCGTGTGTTAAAAACTACTTACAAAGTTCATGGATGTGTGTTGAGGCATATTGGGACTTATTTAGGTCCTCATTAAGTATGTGTTTAGGTCACCCTCATTATAATTCCACCGTAGAATGTTTTGGTACCGACCTAACTTACATTTGTAAATACAAATGGTGTATGTGGTCGACCTTGGATGAGTTGCAAGTTTGAAGATGATTTAAATACAAGTTGAGATGTTGATGATATGCAAGATAGATGAAAGGTAGATGCGAGATAGATTCAAGATAGTGTGTGTGAAGTGAGTTTGAGTAGATCAGTGCAAATTTCATGTTAGGGTTCTGAAGGAAGTAAGTTGAAGGCATCTGACATCTTTTCATATGAGTCTACAAGTGTGTGAAGTGAGTTTGAGTAGATCAGTGTGAATTTCATGTTAGGGTTTCGAAGGAAGTGAACTGAAGGCATTCAACATCTTTTCATGTGAGTTTTCAAGTGTGTGAGTGAATTGTGGTGGAAATATTCATTCCATTGAGATTGTTTTTCTCTCTATAACTATTCTCTTCTATCTTCTTTATAATTCCATTGTAGTGAGCCCTTCAGGGGGTAAACCCTCATTGGATAGTAAGTCTTGTCTTGGCAGTGAGCCTTTCAAGCAATGAGCCTTTGTATTTGGTTTTGGAATTCTAAATATATTGTGAGCTAATCCTCACCGTGTTTTTTCCCTCATTGGGTGTTCCACATAAATCTAGTTTTATTGTGTGTATGGTTTTACGTCTTTCTATTTTTGCTTCTGCACTTAATGATTAATCACACTAGCAGAGTAAAGGATTTATAAATGGTTATTGATCTAACACATAGTAGAAAGTTTTAAAGGATAATTTTCTACAACTGATTCACCCCCCACTCTTAGTTGTCTTGTCCAATAAATACAATGCTTTTGATCTCCAAGGTCATATAAAAATATGAGGAGAGCATACGCATGCATTTTCTCACACTAGAAAATCTTCATTAATCTCTAGAAAACCAACTATTTGGTGTGACAATGAAAGTATTGAGAAGATTTTTTGATTCCCAAGATCATATAACATGTGAGGGAAGAGTATACACAATTAAAAACACAAACAATATCATAAGACAAAGAAAACAATGGTTCTTTTTAATCCCCAAATTGAAAATGTGATAATGCAAAGACACTTGGTTCTTTTTAATTCCCAAATCCAAATGTTCCTACTTAGAAATCAAAGAAAAATAAATCCCTACAAGAACATTGATTAGTAGTATCAATAGAAATGTCTTGTCCCCACGAATACCACAAGCTACCAACCAAATATCAGTAACACAAAAACCCCTAATCTACTGAATGGAAAAATCATAAAATGAAAAACTCCTAATTAAGAACCTCATTAACAATAATAGGAAAATGTAACTCATAATGTCACAGATGTGGCTCACTATTCTAGAATAGATGTAGTGAACTAGACTATGACTGCATCAAACCAAAGAGCAATTGCGGTGAACCAACAGGTGACTATGGCTCAAAGTTGAAATATATGCAGTGAAGCCCCTAACAGATGTGGCACACAACCTAAAAGCTACAAAATCACTCAATCTAGAAACATTTGGAAAATATTGAAATGTAAATAATGCAATTATTTTGTTGAGACATAAAAATAAAAATTAAAAAAGTTGAGAAATGACCAAAAATCATGAAAATGAACTAAGGAAATGATGTGCCCTATGGCTAAGAAAATGTGACTCTTGATGCCACAAATGTGGCATTCTATCATCACATATGCATTGCAAAATATATTGAATGTGTCTTAATATCTCTCAAATGTTTCATTTGACCTTACAGTTGCATTGTAGACATAAAACTCAAAAATTCTAAAAAATTCTTTCAAATTTGGTTAGTTTCACATTAGGTTCACCAATGTAGAATAGGGTAAAATTAAGGTGAAAGGAATGAATCAATAAAACTCAAGCCCTAGAGCCCTAAACCAACAATGAAGCACAAATGAACATAGAAACATAAAACATGAAGCACTATTACCAATATATCTATGCCATGGTTGATTCACCTCCATTGTACTTCTCCATCTTGCTTTATATGCTTGATTTCCCTCATATTTTGAGTATGCAACAATAATCCTAGTGATAGTGATAGAAAAATGTTGAAGATTATACTTGTCTCCTTGAATAGCATGTGCTTGAATTCTCTTTTTAAGTTAGGTTTGCAATGAAAATGATAGGTCTCTTTTATAGATTACTAGATTTGAATGAAGGGCTAGGATTGAAAGCCAATATGACATGAAAATCAATGGCCAAGATTTCTTCAGAAGTAATGAAATAGGGTTAGGGATAAATTAGGGAAAAGATAGGGCTAGGTTAAGGATGGATGGTGGAGATTAAATTATAAAATAATTCAATCAAGGGTGGAAATTAATTGATATGTGAAGAGATAAGAATGACATGGATAAAGATGTTGGCATAGAAAAAGAGGTTGTTGGAGTAAATTAAATAATTGCAAAATTATTTAATTTAGGAGGGAAAGTGAATAATCAAATAATTAAAACAATTATTTAATTATAGAAGAAGAGAGAAAGTTGAATTTTAATTAAAATCACAATTTAATTAAAAGTGGAAGAAAAAGACAAATTAGTAAATAATTAAATAAATAAAATTTATTTAATTAAGAAAAAAATTGTAGAGAGGAAATGGCAGAGTAATGACTATTTTTCTAAAAAAGATAAGCCCCTCCCCTACATGGCCCCCAAGGCTATGGCAGGTAGGCTCACTAATATCATGGACCCACTAGCAATCCTATTTGGCAACATGCAAGGCATTGTTCATACGATGTTAGGCATAAATTTGCTAAGCCAAACTGGATTCCATTTCGTTCTCACAGATGCCTTGACTGAGGGAAATAAGCAAATTTTGACATATGTGAAGATGACACATTTTTAATAAGGAAATGGAAAAGAAAAGTAGTTAAAAGGTAGTATAAAAATAATTTAGGGTTTTTGAATCGACTCTACAAATATAGTGAGTTAGATCTTAGATCAAAAAAGGGTCCAAAGTCATATGAGAATGTCACAAATGTTGCAAAAAACCTTGAATGGGATAGATATCCATAAGGGCCCATGTAAACCATCCAAACCCTTCTGCGACTGGGCCAAATCAAAAAGGTGTTCCTTTCAATCCAAATAACTCACAAAAGGGTACAATTTATACATCAAAAACCCATTGTGAGTAACTAGAGATATGAGGAGGATGAAGGCAACATTAATCATAAGAATGGGGTCTATTTTCAGCCTTTGGTGTAAAAACAACAGGGATATTTGCATAATAAGTAGAAGCATGAGGATCTCCCTCACAAGTGGTAGCAAGAGGCTAGGAAGGAATTTTTTTAAGTCTCCACAAAGATTAGGAAGTAGCTAGAGAAAAAAGGCTACGTTAATCAAATGTAAGGGGCTTAAACACAAAGTAGAGACAATTGATAGGGTACTAGTGATAATGCAACATCTATCCAGGGAAATAAAATTCAAAAAAAGGGTTCCAAGGGTAAGAAGAAGAATGTGACAAAGCAGAAGAAAGCACAGAAGCAAGAATGGAGATGTAAAGAGTCACATCAACAAGAATATGCAAAGAAAAATAAATTGGATGTCATAGGGTGTGAGCATCAACAACAAGTTGAAAAGATTCAAGTCTTAGAGAAAAAGGGGATTATTAGGATCACATTCTGAGAACACCTATTACAACCTCAAATCAAATATCTTGGGGATAAATCCCCAATCTATAAGTTTTGGAATCTTGCTCCTAATTTAGAGACATTAAAGGTTTTACTTTTTGATGAATGGGAAGGAGTTGAAGCAATCTTTTATTTAGATCAGTGAAATGGAATATTTGTGGTTCTATTTTGCAATAAAGCACAAAAATATGTTGTATATGTGGAAATAAATTTCCTCTAGCTCCCTTCAAGTGGATTATTTTGCTAAGCTCGGCCCACACTCCATATATTCCCGACCCCTTTTTGAAAAGCTTCGTCTGTCGCCACCACATGTCTGCTAGGAACTCTCTGTAGGGATTTCTTCCTTCACTCTTCTTCCAGCCTCCACCATGCTTCCATGTGTCCACACCATGGGAACTTGAAAGCTACTTCCCATCACTTCCCTATCAGGCCCTGTCTGAGTGCCACGTAGCATCACTCTGCATACACTTTTTGGTGGACCCCACAATCAGCACTGGTAGTGGAGACTGCCCGCACGTGTCTTCACTGTGGGGGATTTTCATCACAAAGAGGAGGAATGAGAAAAGGCCCCAACCTATCACTGCGTGTCCTAACTGACTTCATGATTAAGTGACACATGTCTACATGTGATTCCACTATTTCTTCACTAGGACCACTACCATCATTCAAAGAGGCATCTAGCTTCAGGGCGACCATGTTCATGGCTCAGATATTTTTCTGTTGTAATGACTAGGGAAAATGATTGCTCTGGGCATCATTGTTCATGATGGGGAATCTTTCTGTTATTGGCTCACCAAGCGGTGGAAATTTTATCTATATATACCACTTCTTCCTTTCGAAAATGAGTTCGAAAGATACAAAAAAAATTGGGAAAGACACCAGGCCTTTTTGTGCTGTTTTAGATTATTGTATAAGAATTTCAAATTTTGTTATTGTTTGACCTTTCTATTTTCTTAAGCTATTTGATAAAACATTATACTGTGCCATTATTGTACTAAGTTGTTTATTTATAGAACTTATATGATTTCAATACAAGTTTGCTAGTTTAGACCATGTCTTTGACTCTTATTTTCAGTAAATGTGTATGGGAGTTATTTTATGTTATTGAATAAATTATTCAAGTTTTCATCTTTGATTTTTGTTATTTTGGGACTTAGCAGATTGTTGAACAAGCCCTTAAATCACATCCCTAAGGATAGATTTATCATGCCTACATCTACACCCTAGCGCATCGCCTTAGTTAGAACTTTATTTTTTATATCTCCTTCCTTTTCCCATTCTAAAACCCCAAATACAGAAGAAGCCGCCTTCTTTAAAAACTCAAAGGTTACTTAGTTTAGTGCAATTGGTCCCCCCATTAATTGAGTTTCCCATAAGGCTATTACCTTGTTAAATTTTGGTATCAACAGTTTCTTTTTTTGGCATGCTTGGTGGGACTGCTTAAATGTATCTAAATCTAAAGAGGGTGTATGAGCCATCGACCTGTTACTAGATCCTAAACAATGAATAACCATGGTTTGTTGGTGCCTCCACTAGGAACAGTACAAACCAGAACCCATATAGTGAACATTTTTCTCTCTCCGCTAGCCATGTTGCCAATCACTAACAAAAATTATGTGGTGTGGGATGCTGTGAGTCCCCTTGTGGCACTAGTAGCACCTACTATTTGGGCCCCTATCCTGGTCAATACTTTAAAAGATATACCTAGATTTACTGGGGATGGCTCAAGAACACCATCCAAACATCTGCAAGATGTGGTGGACATGTGTTTGGTGCATGGAGTTACCGACCAAAATATAGTGCTAAGGTTGCTCGCAGCCTCTTTCAAGAGTAAAGCGCTAGATTGGTACCACACTCTGCAAGCTAGCACTATTGGTACTTGGGATCAAATCAGAGACCCTTTCTATGAAAGATTCTTGAATTATGGAGACAAGTCCGCAATATCATCAGTTTTCAATCATAAAGCGAGCCCCATATGAAGCCATAACTGAATTCAACACCCAATTCCATATAACTTGGTAGAGAATTTAGGATGCTATCCGCCCACTAGCTAAGTTGGCTTTCATGTTCTACTTGAAATCCATCAATGCCAACATCTTGATGATGATCTAGTCTCTTGGCAGAACCACTCTACTAGATGCATACAACGTCGTAGTCAATGCGGAGAACAATCTGATAGATGCCGGGAAGTTGCTACCTCGACCCATCTATATTTCCTGAAACATTAGTTCCTACCCAGGAGATGCCATCTATCAGTACGTTTTCTCCTCCCTTAGTCTATGTACACATATCTGGGTGTGCCACAGAATGTTGCTTCTACATCTGGCTCTTCAAAAGATGAGATGAGCGACGTCAAGGAGATGTTGTAGAACACTACCAATGAAATAACCACTATCAAGCAGAACCAGTCTATGCCTTCGAAGCCAACCTATCAAAATTATCAAGGCAGAAGATCTTCCTACCAAAAAAATCAATTCTAAGGAGGCTCGCACACAAATCCGCAGGCACAAATAACTAATCAGATAGTTCCAGTGCCTATTCCACTACAAGGTGCTCACCCAAGCTCGAGCAGAGAGTTGAAAGTAGGGAAAAAAAATCTCACCGAAGACATTAATCCTTGGTTCTTCCTTTGTGGCAACACATATATGCCCCAAAACTATCCGCACAACAATCTACAACAAAAGGTGGAAAAATAGTGCAGTCAAGGTGCGACATCAAACCATGGAGGTTATGTATATGCCTCTCCACAAATAGAAAATGTGGTACTCACCACACAAATGCAAGGGATGACCCTAGAGCAAGAAAAAAATATTGCTCCCGAGCACACACTCTTCTCATGGATTGAGGAAGAAGAGACGATGTTTGCAAATGATGCATCCACATCAAAAGCCTCGCAAGTGTAGTCTGATTATAATACTCACTCAAAGGGGAGATTCATGGATGAACTCGTCATCTCACAACCTAAAGATACCTCCGACCAGATACCTAGTACCTTCACAGTGGCACAACAATGTTAGCCGCGAAGGGAAATTATTATAATCAGGGCTAAGGAGTAGAAGCCTTCAAATCCACCACCATTCAATGTGGTGGAACAATTGAAAAATCCTTTGTTAATGTGTCCCTGTGGGATATCTTAGCTATTCCAGAGCATAACACATTGTTGCAGAAAGCTCTCTAGGAAGATCCAATCATTAATCCAATGGAGCAATCACCCAAGGAAAAAGTCATTGATCTGTCACCTCTTTCCAAAGTTCTCACAAATAGTGCGGAAGAAGCTTCTACTGAAGTTAAGGATAGGCCAAAATCCAAACCCTTATTTCTAACTCTTATTGTGGGTAAAAAATTATTGCATAATTCCATGATTGACTCTGGCGCTAGCACCACCATCATGCCCAAGCAAATAGCTGAAGCCTTAGGCCTTAGCTACGAACCTTGAAAAATGGGGGTTATGCAACTTGATGGGAAGAAGGTCAAAACCGTAGGTGTCATCAAGGACCTTCCCTTGACTCTATTCTCCTTCCCTAGCATCACAATTTCGCAAGATTCTATGATCATAGACATTCCCCCAATGTTCAGCCTCTGCCTATCCCAAGAATTCACTTCAAAAATAGGTAGGTATCTTTCTTTGGATTGGTCACACTTGATCCTCAGGACCAAGCATAGAGCTAAAATGAAGGTAATGTCTGAACCTCTACATTTAGAACATGTGGCCGATGAAGCCATGATAAACTTTGAGGTTGCCCATACCTCTTTCACCAAAGAGGAAATATATTGCACCAAGCTACTAGAGGATGAAAAATTGATCAGAGACTAGAAAAATTTAGAGGAAGTTCTCTTGAGTGAACATATAGACATAAACTATCATGCTACCGGGTTAGGGACTTATGTCATCTACGATGAAGATCAAGTGCTTCCGAGGATCATGAAGGAACTGGAAAGCAGTCAAGCCTCAAAGCTATGGACGCTACACTTTGATGGAGCAAGATGAAAAGTTGGCACAGGAGTCAGGATATGTTTGATATCCCCATTAAATGAAAAGACACTAAGATCCTTTTGCTTCTAGTTTTCTTATTTAAACAATGAAGTGGAATGCGAAGGCCTGGTGCAAGGTCTAAGCCTTGCAGAGTGGATGGGCATCAAGCAAATAATGGTGTTCAGAGACTCTGAACTAGAATTCAACCAAGTCCAAGGGCTCTCCATAGCTAAGAATGTCCACATGATATCCTATAGACATAGAGTCTAGGACTTGATCAAGGGTTTTGAAGCCTTAAATATCCAAACAGTGCCCAAAGAGAAAAATATAGTGGCAAATCACCTAGTAGCAATCAGATCTCAATTTGATCCTGTTTCTAACCTAATTCATAACATACACTCTATACGAGTGATAGTCAAACTGGAAATTACAGATAATGATCATAGTTGGCAAGTGTTCGAGAGTGATGAACACATCACCTCATTCATCCAAAATTCAAGAGAGTTCACTTAGCAACTCCAGCTAATTTTTTTTGAGGCCTACGATGGATAGATCATTCAGTTGAAGTCCAATAAGCTTCCAAATGGATTGGTCACTCTCAAGAACCTATTCGATTGTGACGATGCGAGAAATGACAAAAGGAAGTTTGCAGTGGACAAAAGCAACTATGCAAACCTTCAGGTCAGAGATGAAAGGAAACTCAAGGTTGGAAAAGACGTCTTGTATCATGACAAGGAGAGGCTCATCCATTTCTATGAAAAGTATGAAGGAGTAGTGGCTTGGTCATATGATGAACTCAAGGGATACAATCCTGACATCATCCATCATACGATAGAGCTAATGGAAGGTGCAAAACCAGTCTGCCAAAAGCAGAGGCCAATAAATCCAAAGATTGAAGCCTTGATGGCACAAGAGCTGAGAAAGATAATTTAGTCCCAGATTGTCTCCTCGATGAAACATAACACATGGGTATCTAAACTAGTTCTATTCTGAAAGAATAATAAAGATATTCGCCTATGTGTTGATTTTTAGGACCTGAACAAAGCATCCCTAAAGGACCATTACATGTTTCCTTCTATGGAGTCATTATTGCAAACAATGGTAGGATTGGAAATGTTTTATCTGCTGGACGGCTTCTCCGATTACAATAAGATCTGAGTCAAAGAGGAGGACCAACACAAAACAATGTTCACTACTAAGTGGGGAATGTTTGCATACACAAAATGTCTTTTGGCCTCTCAAATGCGAGACCCACTTTCTAGCGGGCAATGGATATTGCTTTCAGCGAATTGCTCAACAAGATTATCCTAATCTATTTGGATGATCTAACTATATTCTCTAAATCTAAGGATGATCACTTTGATCACCTAGAAATGGTTTTCAAAAAATGCCAGGAGTTTGGGGTATCCCTGAACCCGAAAAAATGTGTTTTCAGAGTGCCGTAGGGAAAATTATTAGGACATGCAGTGTCCAAAGAAGGAATTGCAATTGATCCTAAGCAGGTGAAGGAAATCAAGGAGCTCCCCCTATAGGTCAACAAGATAGTAGTCTAGTCTTTCTTGGGGAAGGTAAATTTTGTGAGCAAATTCATTTCAGATTTTTTAGGAATAATTAGACCAATCACCCTGATGCTAAAAAATGATCAATTATTCAAATGGACAAAAGAAGCTAGAGAAGCCTTCAAGAAGGTTAAGGATTATATTTCTTCAACTCTTGTACTGGTCAATCCAGATCTATTGAAGGGCTTCAAAATGTATGTATTCAGTAGAAAATCCAACAGTGCTATTGTCTTAACCCAAAAGGATGATGAAGGAAAGGGAGAACATCTCATAGCATTTCACTCCTGGAATTTAAGGGAATATAGACGAACTACAACCTCGTTGAAAGGAAAGATTTCACCATTATTAAGGGACTCAAGAAGTTTTGACATCTTATATCTTTCAACAAGGTGGTGGTTTATGTTGCACATTCTAGTGTGCACGAGTACATCATGGAAGGAGAGATCGCCGAAAAGAGGGCCAATTGGATCACTAAGATCCTTGAATATGACATTGAGGTTAGGCCTACAAAGACCATCTGAGGAAGAGTACTATGTGAATATTTGGTGCATGATGAAGAAATGGCAGTTGAAGAGGAGCAAATAGAGCTAATTCTGACAAATGAGTCCGACTCTGAAGGCTACTGGCTAGTAGACAGAGTGAGATTTATGCACACCAGAAGATATCTGCCAGGCCTTCCTTCTCAAAAGAAAAGGTTCTATTGACTACAAAATATTGGATACACACTTATTGAAGTGGTCCTCTTCAAAAGGAACTTTAATGGAATTCTATTGCAGGGTGTCACCACAGAGCAAGCGAAGAGAATTCTTGAGACTTTCCACAACAGTCCTGCGGGTGGACAGTTCTCTGCTAAGACCACCACTATCAAAATCATGTGCGTCAGATACTTCTAGCCTACGTTATTCAACGACTCATACTCCTTGGTAAAATCCTGCAAGGAATACCAATTCTTCGTAGGAAGAAGAATTTTCTTTGTAATGCCTCTCAATCCGATAGTGGTTGATGAGCCATTGACACAATGGGGCCTTTATTTCATCGGGATGATCAATCCCACCCCTAGTGTTGGACACAAATGGATTCTCATGGCCATGGACTACTTCACCAGATGGACTAAGGCCATGCCCCTAAAGAATGCAATAGAGGCAAAGATTGTGGACTTCCTCAAGGAACTGGTGATGAGATTCGGCCTACCAAAGACCATCATTTCCGACAACACCAAGGATTTCCTAGGCTCTAAGGTATGTCAATTTGCACTTGTGCATGGCATATTCTTGAAAATGTCATCAAATTACTACCCACAAGGGAAGGGCCTAGCCGAGTCGACTAACAAAAATTTAGTCTGACTCATTAAAATAATTGGGTCAGAACATGAAAGAGAATGGCATAAGAACCTCTGGGTAGCACTCTGGGTAGACTGCATAACTCCCAAGCAAGTTCTCAAGACTTCGTCGTATGAGTTAGTGTATGAGAAAGAAGCAGTGTTTCCCATCTCCATGGAGATTCTTGTGCTACAACTGCTTAAATCCTTGGAAGTTGAAGAAAATGGAGCCATGGAGGTTTGGTTGGTTGAGTTGCTAGAAGTACAAGAAAAAAGGGAAAGGGCTCTAATAGCCATGACTAACCACTAACAGGTGGTTAAAATATGGTTCGATAAAAAAACCTCAAACCAAGGTCTAAAATGTAGAGACCTAGTATTAAAATTCAATGAAACGGCTGCAAAGCCTAGCCAACATGGAAAATTCAACAGCCTATGGGAAGGCCCTTTCAAAATAATTCAATGCAAGCAACACAATGTGTTTGAGTTAGAGAAGATGGGAAGGAAGCATTGGGGATTCTGGTTAATAGAATCCACCTTAAACTATTTAATTAAAGCTTCATTATTATCCTGCCAGTGTAAATATGTAACTATTGTAATTATTTTTATTTCATGGTTTTTGTTGGCTGGTCTTTCCAAGCAACCCATGCACCAGAAAAATAAAATCATATGTGGAAAATTGTAATGACACCCATATGTGCAGAAAATTAAAGAGAACCCATATTGCAGAATCACAGGAAAAAGAGATAGGAAGTTGATATAAGCTATATATTCATTATATATATACTTCAATAAATACATTTTCAAGATATGCTAATCGAGTACCAACTTGAAAATCCCACCAGAGGCCAGCTCAAATTTCACACCCAGTTGTGTCTGTTGTGTATGAATTATTGCGTGAGAAATTAATAAGAGGTAATTAAGTAGCGCAAGTTGGTGGCATTCCCAAGTGATCGTCCAGACGGTCAGGTACTGATGTGTCATGTTGTAGGTGCTTCTCAAACTCCAAGGAGGAACTCATATCTTTTCATGCACTTATTGCATCTTTGGATTAATTATTCTTTTTCAAATATTAATTGTCGGAGCATCGAAAGCTTAAACCGCCTTCAATCACCGACTCAAATTCCAAGGAAATCACACTGTAGGACATGATTATCAGTTGTTATTATGAATTCTTGTCTTTTCAAAAAAGCAAGAAATTCATTTCGCATGAGCAATGGAGTTGGAGGTACATATCGAATTAAATGATAAAAGGTCACCGTTGTCTACCACCCCAAGAAAAAAATTGCTAAGTTTTGCATGCAAAAGACTAACATTGCAAAAGCTTCCTAAGTACGCTATCTAGAGAAAAGAGTTTTGAGCATAGATAGAGCCAAAGTGAATTGTAGAAAAATTTGAACGTCACAGAAATTTATAGTACCCTAAAATGGCTGAAAGTTCTCAGATGGAAGCATAGGTTGAGGCAACCCAAAGCTTGTTTGACGCCATTCGTGCAACACCCTTGGCCAATATTTTTGACGATACCTCTTAAGCTTCACCTAGGATACCAGAGAATCTAGAGTGGATTCACAAGCAGGTCGCTAAAGAGAGAAAAAATTATAGGGACCAAAGCCAAACAAAGGAAGAATGGGATAACATTCATGATCCCATCCTCAGAATGAACCCTAGGGAGGCAGCTTGCAAGAGAATGAAGAAGAAGATTGATCCAGATTCCTTGGCGCAAAAGCAATGGTTCAATGGGCTTCCATAGTATATGGTCCCCTTTGTGCATTACTTCCTAGAACTAGTTGACGAGGGCATTAAACATTTTAACCCAAGTACCAACACCATCAAGGGCCAGGATCTAAGAGTCAACATCTGCATAGAAGCTATCTAGAGCATGTTATGCATCCTTGAAAAAAGCTCCAAAGTGGATGAGATGGAGTCATTCACTCCAACAAAGGGGGAGAAAATATGGAGAACCAAAGATTTTGCTCTGGATTTTTACAACAAAGAAAATAGAAATTCTAGGGACGATCATCAAAAGCCACCATAGATTATGGCAGTGCACAATGCTTTCCCCACAGACCTGCAGGATGCCTTCTCAATGATGGCCTTTGTCTATGGCCTGGACATCGACAGCTATGTTCAGGAGTTTCAATTGGGTCTGGGGTTTCAGTTGCGTAGGCAACATTCCTTCTTCTGGTATGACTTCACAGAAGTCATCGTCAGGGAGATGCTAAGCCAAATAAGGGAATATCAAACATAGTTGAGGTTAAGATTGTCTTCTTTCCTTGCCCATATGTTTTTGCATCAGAACCCTGATTTCTTCAAAAACATGTGAGGCTAGCTATTTTCGATGAAATTGGACTAAGAAGGTTAGTGTTTATATGGAATTCTCTCCTCTCAACTTATGATTATTATGCATTCTCAGATTATTTCTTGAATTTGATTCTACAAGACTTGAGTGAGGATGGTGATCTTTATCGGCTTTCTATCGACTAGACTGGGTATATGCAAAGTTTCACTTCAAAATGCAACTATTTTTTTGGAGAGTATTTCACATTCATTCAAGTGCGCAACTTTACTAGGGAACCATTCTGACTTCCGACATGCATCAATGATCAAGTGTTGGCCCTTTAGATGTTTTGACAAGTCTCAATTATTGACTATACCTTTTGCAGAGGGAAGGCTAAGAAGAAAGGATTTTTCTTCTAACCACTGAGCTTCAAAATGATGGTATTGGCCAAGAAGTAGTCACACAAGCTGCTAGAGGTGAAGCTAGCTCATTTGGGGCTAGTATGGATTTGTGACAAATGGTGGTACAACCCCAAAAATAACTTGGGAGGCACAAACATCAAGGTGATTCACAACCCCCGACCTTATTAGGAAAAGTAGAAAAATTTGTTGATGGATGAGGATGATCTATTGATTGACTTGGTTCACATTCTGATGGAGGATAGTGGGCCACCATGGCTTAAGTTCTACTTCCTTTTGGTGAAGTATGATGAGAACCACCAAATAGGGGCCGCCCTTCACAATGATTTGGTAAGGAATTTTAACTAGAGCAAGGAAATGATTAAGGATTTTTGGATATACCACCAAGAGATCAAACACCCTGATACACCTTATGAGGACGTAGAGACAAATAACAAATTTGATAAGCAATGGAATGATGAACATGAGGATACTGACACATGCGATGATGAAGATATCGACTCGGATGATGCTACAACATATACGGGGAAGGGAAAGGAGAAGGAAAAAAAAATACAGACAACCCCAACACAACAAAAAGAAAAGGCAACGAAGCAACCTAGCAATGCTTCTTCAAATGTGCGGGTGAATATATCGTAGTCGGGAGCCTCGCATACACACACCTAGAATGCAAAAAGGTCTAGAACAACCCAACAAGAATAGTCAGAGGCCATAAAGGTGGAAGAATCACCACCCAAAAAAAGGCAACACACAGATATAGCTCCTGGAGAGGGTTCACAGGAGCCCACAACAAGTCAGGAGCCCGCAACAAGTCAGGAGCCCGCAACAAGCCAAGGGCCTGCGATGAGCATAGAGCTAGCAAAGAACCAAGGATTGCAATCATTTGCATCGCAGGTATTTTTTGCTCCCTCTTCTCTTGCTTCACAATCTTTGGTGCCTTCGACTATCTCCACATCTCCCATCACTTCAAGTGTCGACCTTTCTTTTTTTGCTTCTACTGCAATGGTCCCGAGAGGTTTCTCCCAGTTCTCCTAGGTGTCACCATTTTACCTTACTCCTTTATGGACCTTTCCACCTTTTTTGGGAGTCCAATCCACATCTGCTATCGATTCACCTTTTTCCTTCGCAGCCACCATTGATCCGCTTCTTGCTACTACTGTGTCAGCCCAATCCAGTCCACCTAGCAGATGGAATCTGCCATGACTCTACTACCGCCACTACACCTAATGAGTCCCCTCACTGGTTCAAAAACTAGGCCTTGGAAGATTCCCCCATTCTCCCCACTAATAGTCAATCTTCTGAGGAAGAAATCTCCTAGAACCACTACCCTCTCATTCCCTTTCGCTCTTCCTCCCGGTGCACCTTTTGCCGGTGAGATCATTAGGTCACCAACAAAAAATTTTTTAGAGGGAAATAAAAAAAAACAAGCACAAGCTCTCAGGGTTTAGAAGCAAAAGGCCAAGGATTCTAAAAGGTCAACCAAGCCAAAGGTACAGTCTATTTTCAATGAGGCTCAACAATCGCTGCATTTTGCAACCATTTATCCAACCGTCATCAAACCATAGGGAGAGATGCAAATAGATGATTACAACCTCTATGCTATGGGAATCAAGCTGAGAATAGCCTGATTGCAGGATAAGGTTGAGCTCATGGAGGATATGCAATGAGTGGTGACCATCGACTTCCTCAAGTCCAGTCGCTAGCTAAAGAAGAGGGAAGAGGAGTTGAAAATTTTCAAGGAGAGAATTGAATTCCTACTGGCAAAGGACAAGGAAGGAGATGTAGAATTTGCGTGCTTATCACAACAAGCACAGATAGAGTAGGCTAAACTTTGGGAGGAACTTGCAAAGTTACAATCCTATGATCCCAACCTATTCACCGAGATGTAGAAAAACTAAGAATATCAGGACCAGTTGGCTCAGGTGGAGCAAGAGATGTAACAAAAAAATAAGGAGTTTGAGCACCAACATGCTCAATTAGAGAAAAAAATACAATAGAAGGACACATATTTCCAGGACTGATAGGCTCAATTGGACAATGAAGTCCAAGAGATGAAGTCTTTCCTCAAAAGGGAATCAACAAACAAAAACTAGGCTAAAGAAAACTGGCTTGCCGCATTGAGGAACCTACAAGGACAACTTTCTGCCACAAACAAAAAGATTGCGGAATTGACACAAGATGTTGGTTCAAGGGATGTGGAGATCAGCTCTTTGAAGAATCTTCCCCAAATCCCTACTGCCTATTCAAACCTCCTTCAAGTAGCCTAGTGGCTATATATCTCATACTAGGAAAAGGTCAAGGCTTTCTGCCTGACTATTCAGCTAATGCTTCAATTCATGGCGAAAGCAACAAATTTAAGTAGGGAAGTTCGTGGAACTATTGAGTGGTTCCCAAAATTCATCACAGAGAAGGTTCCTGAGGCAGAAAAATTGCTAGATAAGCTATACATGGTGTCGGATGAGGAATTAGCGAGCGTAGGGATCGAGGAATAGAAAGCCGCTACCAAAATAGCAAAGAAATTCATCAACTACCAAGCAACCATCCTCCATGCTAGTGAGTGCACTACCACATTGTGTTGAACTATGAGTAGCATGTGGGTGAAGTTCTCCCTGCTAACTCGAATGAGCTTACCCTTGCCATTTCTTTTCGATGACTCGGTGGCCACAACGAAGTAGATTGTGGCAAAGATTGAAGAGAAGTAGCAGGACACATCCACTTTTTAGAGCTTCAGTCAACTCCCTACTGCAAAGCATATTGAGGGTGCCACTCACCAGATTGTGCAGATGCTATTCCAACTTGAGTCTGGGTCCGGTATATCCATGACACTGCCATACAAAGAAATGATCAATTTACATGGAGCGCAAGACAATATGTGTGACATATCAACACCATCTGAGGCTGACTGGATGCCTCTGTAGACTGCTCTCTCCAAGCTCTGATTGCATCACCCAATGGATATGGCTCTGGTTTTTGAATCAAAATTTTTTGGGTTCCTCGTTCCACAGGTGAAATGCCCCTAGTAGTCACCAAAATTTGTGGATATAAATTTCCTCTAGCTCCCTTCGAGTGGATTATTTTTCTAAGTTCATCCTGCACTCCATATACTCTTGGCGCCTTTTTTTTAAAAGCTTCATCTATCACTACCACTTGTCTGTTGAGTGCTCTCCATAGGGATTTATTCCTTCTCACTTCTTTTGGCCCCCGCCATGCTTCCACGTGTCCACACCAGGGGCACTTGAAAGCCGCTTCCCATAGCTTCCCTATCGGGCCCCGTCTGAGTGCCATATAACATTGGTCTGCGTACACTTTTTGGAAGACCCCAGAGTCAGCACTGGTAGTGGAGACTGCCTCCATGTGCTTTCACCGCAGGGGATTTTCATTGCAAAGAGGAGGAATGAACAACAAGCCCCGACCTATCGCCGCATGTCCCAACTGACTTCATGATTAACTGACACATTTCTGCACGGGATTCTATTGTTTCTTCACTAGGACCACTGCTATCATTCAAAGAGGATGCATCTAGCTTCAGGGCAACCACATTCATGGCTCAAATCTTTTTGTGTTGCAACGACTGGGGAAAATTATTGCTCTAGGAATCATTATTCATGATGGGGAATATTTTTGTTACTGGCTCACCAAGCAGTGGAAATTTTATCTATATATACTACTTCTTCCTTCTGAAAATGAGTTCAGAAGATACATAAAAAATTGGGAAAGACACTAGGCCTTTTTGTATTGTTTTATATTATTGTATAAGACTCTTAGACTCTGCCATTTTTTGACCTTTTTGTTTTCTTAAGCTATTTGATAAAACATTATACTATGTCATTATTGTACTGAGTTGTTTATTTGCAGAACTTCTATGATTTCAATACAAGTTTGTTGGTTTAGACCATGTCTTTGACTCTTCTCTTCAGTAAATGTGTATGGGAGTTATTTTATGTTATTGAATAAATTATTTAGGTTTTCATCTTTGATTTCTATTATTTTGGGACTTAGCAAATTTTTGAACGGGCCCTTAAATCGCATCCCTAAGGATAGATTTATTGTGCCTACACTACACCTTGGCGCATTACCTTAGTTAGTTCTTTATTTTTTATATCTCCTTCCTTTTACCATTCCAAAACCCCAAATATAGAAGAAGTTGGGTTCTTTAAAAACCTGGAGGTCACTCAATTTAGCACAATTGGTCCCCCCATTAACTGAGTTTCCCATAAGGCTGTTACCTTGTCAAATTTTGGCATCAATAGTATACAAAGTCAAATATTGGTTTTTTGAAAGTTCTCAAATGTGTATGTAGACATGGGCTCCTAATTTTAAACCTAAGGATTTTGTCACTAGGTTTGTTCCTTTTTGGTTTTAGATGCATGCTCTACCTCTTGAGTATAGGGAATTGAATTTAATAGAGATTATGGCTAATCATGTAGGAATTTTCCTTAAACATGATTATTCTTTTTTCAAAGATCCCTCAAAACCAATTAGGGTGTGTGCTTTGGTCGATACCATGAAGGATCTATGCAATTCAAATCCAGATATCGTCCAAATTTGGTGAGTGGTTTCAAAATATAGTTTTGGAAACTCCAGATAATGTTTGCAAAAAAATTCATATCTTAGGGAATCCTACAATTGACTACAAAATAATGGATAATTTTCAAAATCAAGAGTCACAGGTTTGGTCACAATAGGGTAATTTACAAGAAAATGAATTTATCACCTTATCGGCTAGCCAACCTAAGCAAAGAAATAAGGAGGGTATCAATGGAAAGGAATTCCAAATCAAGCCAAGTACTATGACTCAAAGTTTTAAGGGGAAATTTAATGGGGGGAAAGTATAGAAGAAATTTGAAGTGATAATTGAGTCACACCCTAAGTAATCCTTCTCTATATCTTTGAGCTCTCGAAAAAAGAAATATTTATTGATGTAGAAGTGTATGGGATA
Organism: Sequoia sempervirens; assembly: GCA_007258455.2. NCBI lineage: Eukaryota > Viridiplantae > Streptophyta > Pinopsida > Cupressales > Cupressaceae > Sequoia > Sequoia sempervirens. Next base: position 24,995 of record VDFB02049318.1, on the reverse strand, counting down.
CTCTAAAAATTTATACTTCCCATCCTTGCCACAAATTTCAGAGAAAAAATTAGGTGATATAGTAAGGAAACTAATGTTTAGTGGTGAGGAAACTCGGCATAGGAATTTTCCAGAAATTTCATCTAATAGGCTCCTCACTGGGCTTGATTGTTCAAAGCTCCATATGACATCAAATTTTAATAATGCTGACAATGTAGATAAAGTGGAACTTTTAGCTGAGAAAATCCTTATATCAGTTGGGTCAGAAATGTTTGATGAGATTGCAAATTAAATAGAAGCAGAGGAGGGATTGGATTATGATCTTCACAAAGAAGAAATGGAGATAGATAGTAGTTTGAACCTTGATGCCTTGCTTTTGAGTGCTCATACACATGAAACCTCAAAGGTGCATCCAAATTTGTAGAAAACTGACAAGATGGTGGAAATGGATCAGGTGTTGGTTCATGAGGAAGACGAGTTTGATTTTTCTAAGACTCTTTCTTCATTCTAGGCTACTTCTCAACCAACACTAAAGAAATCACTAGGGAAAAGAGGTAGGAAGTCTAATTTGACTAAGTTGAAGGAGGAGATTGAAGTAGGTGTGCAAACTACTATATATGATTCTATCTCAAATTCTACAAATAAGTGACCAAGGAGATCTTGTTGCTATCCTCGTATGTAATGAAGGTCATATCTTGGAATGTTAGGGGCATCAATGCCCCTGACAAACGTGCTTGATTCAAGCATCAGGTTGATGCTTGTGGAGCAAACATAGTTCTATTGTAGGAAACAAAGACATCAATGGCAACATATGAAGCTTCTATTTAGAAATGGGCACTATGGAAATCGGTTCATTACTTGGCTCAAGGGGCTTCTAGGGGACTATTTTCTCTATGGAACCCTAAGATTGTAAATGTATTTTCAAGTAAGAATGAGAGAAATTGGCAATTGTTGGAGGTTACTAAGTTTGATTTGAAGTTATGGTTGTTGAATATCTATGGTCTGACATCAACTATTGACAAGAAAGGTTTGTGAGATGAAATAATGAAATTATTAAATGGGCTAGGAGATGACAGAGTTGTGTTGGTAGGGGATTTTAATGCAATAGTCTCATTGCAAGAGAAGAGTGGGGATATTAACCCGCCTGTTAAAGTCATGGTAGATTTCAACTAGTTTATTCTCACTAATGCACTAAAAGATATTATTCCAGTCAAGGGAAAGTACACTTGGACAAATAGGAGGAAAGTTATTTTGCAAATAGAAGAGAGGCTAGACAGGTATTTAGTTACTTCAAACTGGTTTATGTTGCAACATAAACTGGAGTCATAAATTTTATCTTATATAGGTTTTGATCACTATGTAATCTCTCTCACTATATAAAATGTCTCTCTTCCTAAATTTAAGTCATCCTTCAAATTTGAAAGCAAGTGGTTCAGGTATCCATAGTCCATTTCTCTTCTCTTTCAATGGTGGAAAAATGCACCATATGAGGGGGGGTCGAAAATGTTTCAACTCTGCAAAAAGTTAATGAATATTGTTAAACAACAAATCAAAACTTGGAATGAGTAGGTGTTTAATAATGTCTTTCAACAAAAATATCTAGTGTTCAATGAGTTAACAAAAATTCATTGGCACATAATTCAAAATGGTTTATATTCCACATTGTATGATAAGTAGAAAAAAATGCTAGGGGAATGGGAGGAATTATGTGCAAGAGAAGAGATATATTGGAGGTAGAAGTCATGGGAGTTGTGGCTAAAAGAGGTTGATCAAAACACCAATTATTTTCATGCCTCTACATAGATTAAAACAACTATAAAATATATTTTTTCTATTCAAGAGATTTCAACTGGTAATTGGCTTACAAAGGAAGAGGATATTAACATAGATGGAGTTAGATTTTTCTTTAAGCTTCTATCCGTGCCTCAAAAAAAAATGTGCAAAGTGTTAATGATGAAAAGGAACTCTTGGATGTGATTCCTACAATCATTTGGGATGAGGATAATGATTTTTTACTAAGGTATTTTACATTAGATGAAGTGAAGAAGATTGTTTATTCCTTGCTTCTGGATAAGGCTCCTGGGCTTGATGGATTCACAACCATCTTTTTCCAAAAGAGTTTGGATTTCTTGTGTTTTGATCTACTTTGGGCACTTGAAGAGTCAAGAAGGATGGGAACAATTCTTAAACATTTTAATATTACAAATATTGCAATCCTACCAAAAGTAAAGGAACCTAAGTCTTTTGCAGAATACAAGACAATATCATAATGCAACACAATATACAATATTTTCACTAAGGAAATATATCTTAGTTTGTAGCCTCTTATCGCAAAAATCATTTCACAGGAGTGAGAAGGTTTTTTAAAGGAAGATAAACCTTTGAAGGTGCACTAGTTGTGCATGAGACACTTCATTCCATCACTACTTCTCATTTTCCTTCTTTCACTGTCAAATTGGACATGATGAAGGCTTACAATAGAGTAGATTGGAGTTTTCTAAATAAAGTTCTTACTAAGTTTGGTTTTAGTGTAAAATAGCATAGATGGAAACTCTCACGCTTATATGGGGAAAATTTTGCAGTCATACTAAATGGTTCCCCCACATGATTCTTTGGCGTGACACAAGGAGTTAGGCAACGGGATCCTTTATCCCCTTTTCTCTTCATTATTATGGAAAAATATTTAAGTAGATCCATCCTTCTCAAGCAAAATCAGCGGCTTTGGTAGGGAATCAATGTACCAAACATAGATATTTTAGTCACACACTCTCTTTTTGTAGATGATACCATCTTGTTTGGTAAGTCAACTATTGCATAAACCATTCAATTTAAAGGAGTGTTAGATAAATACTTGTCAGCTTTTGGTTAGAAAATTAATGTTGCTAAATCTAAAATTTATATTTTCAACACAAAGGATACTATAAGGAATAAGATAGTGAAATTATTGGGATTTCAACAAGTAGATTTTCTATGTAAATATTTGGGCATTCCTTTCTTTATGGGTCCAAATAAGGCTTCCTACTGGGATAAAGTAGTTGAGAGGTTAAAATCAAGGATCATGATGTGGAAAGCCAGGTAGTTATCATTGTGAGGAAGAATCATTTTAATAAAATCTATCTTATTAGCAATTCCTAACTACTTCTTGGAAGTCCTTAAAGTGCCTAAATTAGTTATCTTATAAATTGAAAAGATTATCAAAAATTTACATTGGAAAGGTAACATAAATGAATACAAGAAAGTGCCACTAATATCTTTGGAAGGCATGTCAGTGGACAAGTATCAAGGAAGAGAAGGCATTCATAATATTCCAAACAGAAATAAAGCTTTTGGGGCTAAGCTAGCTTGGAAAATGTATGCAAAGTTAGAAGCTAAGTGGTGCAAGGTAATGCAAGCTAGGTACCTAGATAGTGCAAGCTTGTCAAGAATTTTTACTATTTCAAATCCACCAAGTGGCCTGACCATGTGGAATTTCTAGTTTCACGTATGAAGATCATCACTTCATATATTACATGGGAAATTCACAATAAAGTGTGTAGGTTTGGAAAGATTTGTGGAATGAAAACCCTCCTTTACAAAATGTTCCTGAATTAAAAAGTTGCAATGACAACTTTGTTAGAGGATTGTGGTGCAAATTTTTTAGATTATGTTCAGTCAAAATGTGCTTTAACTAGTAAAGTGGTTTGGAAAATATTTTTAGGTACTTTGCTCTCTGTTGATCAATACTCTTTCGTTAAAGAGTTTTATATCCCTTGGAAAAACTAGATAGGATTATATGGGCTCTATCAAAAGATGGTTCTTATTCAGTGAAACAAGGGTGTAAAGATTTAATTCATAGTAGGGATCAAACAGTTTCACAAAGAGCTTATTCATTTTGTTGGAATGATAAAATTCTACCCAAATCCGGGAGTTTTGCATGGTTAGTGCTAAGGAAGAGGATCCTAACAAGTGATTGTTTAAAAAAATTAAAAATAGTGGATCCTTTTAAATGCCTATTATGTGAAGAAGTGATAGAGGATGATGATCACCTACTGATTCAATGCAACTTTGCACAAAATTGTTGGGAGTTTGTTAAAAATAAATTAAATCTACATACTCCATTACCAAATTCTATTTGGGAACTCTTTTAGAGTTGGCCAGTTTTATATAAAACGTTCCTTTTTTGCTTGTATATGGCAAGCTATTCCTACCTTAACTAGTAATATGGAGCATCTGGTGGGAACGTGTGACCAATGAACATAATATGGGATAACTACAATTGATCCATGAGGATTCAAAGTATAATTAAGCCACTATTCATCAGTCCCAATAAAATCATTCAATGCAAACTAAGCCAATAAACCATTAAAACTAACATACTAAAATATGAAAGCTTTAAAAAAATCTAATCTAAGCCATTGAAACTTATCCTATTGGGGGAGTGGTGTCGCATTGATGTGGAATGACGACCCTTTCCCAACCCCATGGATAATGAGCTTGTTTCGATCCATTATATTGAAGAGAATTGATGAAACCAATTGTAAGATATGTGATAAAATATGATGAAAACTATTTTAACACAGTGATCAATGCTATGAGGATCGATGTGAGTATATGCTAAGCTATTCTAAATGTATGCAAGATGTAAAAGATTAAAACCCTAGTTTCAAAATATGCTAAATGGATGTACCTAAGTTACCATGGAAGCCATTAATGGATGTTTTAAGCTAATATTCATGTAAAATGACCTAAAATGATTTTAAAACATGAAATGTGAGTGCAAGATGAGAGTGATTTTAACAACATAAGTTTACTATTAAAAGGTGGATCCCTATTCAATGATCGGAATGGAAGGAAGATGGAGGCATGGATCATGGATTCCTGTCAAGGGTTAAGAATGCAAGATGATATTTAATCAAGGGCTTACATTCATCCAAACAAACACACTTTCAAAACTTGCACAAGAAGCTTTATTGAAAGTTTGTTGAAAAAAGGAATATTCCTCTTTTCCAAATGAGTGAAGAAAGAGAATATTCTCATGGGTGAGGAAAATTAGATATTAAGTTAATTAAAACCAAATTTAATTGTGCAAAGGGGGAAGGAATATTCTATGAGAATATTCCTTTTGGAGGAATATGTAAGGGAGGAATATTCCCTTGCAAGTGGGAGGATTAGATTCAATTAGTACTTTGATAATTAAATAAAGTTTCAATTATGCAAATTAGGGGAATTAGGATATTCATTAAATAATTAATCTATTTAATGAAAAAGGGGAATGATATGATATTTAATTAAATAAATTAGGGTTATTTAATTAAATAAGAGGACTTTAGGGATTAAATTAAATAATTTTATTTATTCAATTTAATAGGATGAAAGGTTAGCATGAGAGGGGATGAATTAACCTAAATAGGTCAATTAGGTTAATAGATGAAAATGACGTAATTAATTAAATAGTGATGCAAATTTAATCAATTAAGCGAAAATAGGATGGGTTTTAGGATGAAATGGTGTTAGTATATCTAATTCGAGTGCATGATATCATTTAGGAAATTTTTAAGTGTCTACAACATGCAATGTGTGTATTTTTTAGTAAAGTGTCATATTTAGTTGAGGCCACCAAAGCAAAGATTGAAAACATAGTTTCATAAGTTGCTAATTCATATGTTTAGAAACATAAAAATATTAGTTCCCCTTTCACAAGTTGGGATGACTCTATTATGAAAAATCAGAAGAACATAAAATTTCCTTTTGATGGAATTTTACATAAAAGCATCAAAGGAAAGGTGGATAGGAGCAAAAATCATATGAAAGGAACCACAATTAGACTTTTCAAAGCTTAACTTTGATGGAGCATGAAGGGGAAACCCGAGTATTTCAGGTGCATGCATTTGTATAAGATATTCATTGGGGTTTGTAATAGTAATTCTTTTCATCTTCCAAATGGTACCAATAACATTGCAGAAGCTCAGGTAGTTCTTCTAGGGTTGGAGCTTGGGCTAAAACTTGGAATCTCAAAAATCCATGTTGAAGGGGACTCTTTGGTAATTGTCAATGCATGCAAAGAGAGGAAGATACAAAATTGGAACTTAAGGTATATATTGCAGAAAGTTTGGTCTCTATTAGACAATTATCAATCCTTTTTAATTTGACATAATTATCACGAAGGAAATATATTGGATGATTTCTTAGTGAACATGGGTTGTGATTCACATGAGGTGGCTTTGGTAAATAATGCTGCTCAAATACAAGCATATCCACAATTATTTTTAATTGCTTTGCAAGAAGCATTGGCATCAAAATTTTATTAAGATTGCAAAAATTGAAAGTGTCATCTTTGATGGTGCAATAAAAAAGGGTTCTTATCCAAATATGGTGCTAAAGTATTCAAATTTTGATAAAAAGGGGACAACCAAAATTAAGCCAAACATGTGCTTGAAAAAATGGTACACTACCAAATCATAAAGAATAACAAAGTGGCACATGGGAAAGGTTACATCAAATGGTGACCTCAGGGTGCTCCAAAGCTTGTCGACAGGAACAAATATTTGTATATCTAACATTTGTTTGGGTGGTTGTAGGTTCAAGTACTAGGTACACTTGACCATCATTTGATGATAAGTTTAAAGCATGAGGTGGTAGTTTCTACTGAACAAGGGAACATTCACATTTATATGAAAAGACATTAGGTAGCTAATTCATATATGTGGAAAGGATTTGAAGCATGCCATCCTCCTTCAAATTGGTATTTCCAAAGCTATTTTGGGAAGAATTTTTCCATAGTGTTTTCTCATCAATTTGGCATATTGTAGGGCATAAGTGCAGTTAATCAAGGTTTTTCTTTCAAGGAATTGAAGGAGCAAGTGTTGCAGCTTGGGTGAGTGAGCAGGTGATGGGTGTGGTTTTTTCTATATTAGTAAGATTGAGGGTTCCAACATAGTCATTTTTTGGCATTTTGTGTGGAGAAATGGAATATCATCCATGGAATTATAGAGCCCAATTTTTTGTCCACCCATGGGAGTTACCATTATCAGGGTGTATAGAGAAAGACCAACTTTAGCAGGTACTCAAGGTAAACTACCCCACTATTCTCAGTTGCATTAAATTTATTATAGAGAATGAAATACTACACACAAAGTCTCAAAATATAATATTTATGTCTAATCTTCTCTCTATTTTTATCTCCAATGTAGTAGATTTGGTACAAAACTGTTCAGTGTAGTCCATAGCAGTCATGGTGGTGAACAAGGTTTATCTAGAGAACAATGCACTTTTCAAAAGTATTCAAGCATATGATCTTTGGCAAGGAGAGGGATATGTTGGGGTCCTTTTCCCAAGACACTATTTGCTACATAAATAGAGGTATGTGGATGCTTAAGAATGCATGAAACTATCCCTTCTGAAAGATTCATCAAGATACTTGTACACAAACCTCAATAGGTATTATTTTGAGTTTGGAAGGGAAGACATAAATAAATTCAAGAAGAAATTTCATGCCATATCCATTCTCATGACACATGACTGCCGGCAAGGTCTTCAATTAAGGTCCGCAGTACCAAACCAAAGGGTAGAAAGGTAGAATCGAAAAGTACTAGATATAAAGAATAACAATGCACTCACAAGCGCTTTTAGCAAATCAAGTTCAAGTAGCAGTGCAGGAGGAACAAGGAAAGAATTCAGTTCAATGCCCTTATAGGGGAAGCTAGTTTCTTCATGGTCACAATGTTTTGGTTTCATCTAGCAGCGTATACTATATAGGGTTATAAAATTTTGGGTATTTTGATGTAATCTTGGTTGGTAGCTAGGTTGAAGAAAATATTTTCATGTAAATCTTCGAGCTTGCATAAATTTTGCTTACATAAAATTTTCCTTCTTTGGCATTTTTGTAATTATCTATTATCAATATTAATATAATTTATAGGCTACTAGCCTTTTTTCCAAAAAAAATAAAATTTATATAATTTATAGAAAAAGAGGATAATGAATAATTAAATAATTAAAATAATTATTTAATTATAGTGAAAAATGATAAAAAATAAATAAATAAGACTTTAGTTAATTATAGAAAGAAAGGGGACATTAGTGATGTAATTAATTAAATATAATTTATTTAAGTAGTCAAAGGAAGAGATAAAAGGAAATAAATTAATTAATTAAATAATTAAAATTATTTAATTATGTAGGGAAGAAAGGGAATTGACAAGGAAAAATGGTTTTCACAGGCTTAGGACATTTTTCAATGTCTATAGACCTAATATGATAAGTGCAATATTTTGGAAGCACACAGAATGAAATAGTAAATTGCAAGCAGATCTAAGAAGTACTGAAGATTGTGCACATGTCATAAAAAGTTGGATCTGGCATACAGAGGAGGACTTAGATGCCTAGAGGCATATGAGTCTCTAATAAGGGGTTCTAAAACTGATTTTGAGGTCCTCTAGTGCTAGATCCGAGCTTCTAATTCTTAGTTCTAGAGTTGTCAGAATGCCGCCAAATAATTCTATAGGTGAGTTTTTGTGGCTTTACAACCTTTAGGGATTTGAATGCAACAATAGACAACAAGGTTGATAAGGTGCTAAAAAATGATTAAAATTTTATGCCACACTAAGTTCTACACCTATGAACAAAGTGAAGAAAAAATCTAAATGAATGCCCCCACTTTAAAAATTTTAAAACACCATGCTATTAGCAATTACTTTAAAGTATAAAAATAATAAATTACAAATGATAAAAGCATCACAAAAGATTATTTGGAAAGCCCTATGCCAATGATATGTTTCCAAATAAAGCTATGTCATGATAAGGGGTTTCCCCCAAATGCCATGCAACAAACAAGATAAAAAAGATGTACATGGGAGCGATCCATGGATCTGGGGTTAGTATACACCTTTGCTACAATGATCTAATAGAGATCGGAACTAACATCATTCCCCAAATACTCATGGAATAGCAAACACACTGGAGGAATTCCACGTAAAGAGAGAAGATAAACAAAATTCCAGGTCAACATGGAAGAGACCTAAATGTCTCAACGCCTTGCATCGTCCCCAAAAGGAAAACACAAGACAAAATAAAAGAAAAAGTTTATGACATATAGAAGAATGTCATGATAGGTTTGTTTTCTTTGTATCCTTGTGTCAACTGAGCAACAAGGGTCATCCAAAAAAACTCACAAACATAAAGGCATTCCAAGCAACACAACACAAGAGATCACATCATGTGCAAGAAAACACAAAGAACACATAAGAAAAACATAAAAGAGTACCACACATCTGAGATGACCTAAAGTAGGTCATCTACATCCTAATCTTTCCCATCATATAGGAAAGGCAGAGAACTAGCTAAAGGGAATATAACAAGTGCCATATTAGGATCATCTCAAAGTGCAATACATGGTGTATCACTCTAATAAGGAGGATGATTAGACTTTCTCCCATCTAAATTCATTTTCTTTGAAAATTAAACATTAATCTCATTATGTACCTCTTCATCAATTTTAGCAATTTCATCTCCATCATCCAAAGTTATCACAATGGGAGGTTTTATGACAATAGAAGTTGAATTTTATTATTTTACTTGTTGCTTTGGTGAAAGTTGCATTTCTTCTTGAGTCATTTCCATAGGTGTTGGATTATCACGCATTGTTTTATTCTTTTCTTCCAAGTGACGAGCAATAGCATGACGTCTTCACCTACACTCTTTAGCATTTTGGTTTCTTGCATGATTTTCAATTTGTGATAGGGTAGGAACGGGTTTCTCAACCATTGGTTTCTTTTCTTCCCTTAAGGGAGGAACTGATGGAACTATTGGGGGTTGGGAAACCATTGTCTCTTTTGGTTTATACACTTGTTTTATCTTTGGAGGAACAAAAAGAATAATGTGATTGTCTCTTGGCATCTTATAGGAGATGGGTGGAGGAATTGCAATATATTTAACTTGATTATTTGGAAGGATGTTTGGTTCAAGCATAGGTTCATTCATAACTAGTGGGGGAGAAGGAATAACCATGGACCTATCATTCTCAGGAATATTGCTAAGAGACAACTCTGTTATGTGTTTTTCCTTGAAATTTTGGTATGACTTGAAAAATATATCTTCATGAGGCTTTATAAGTTCCATAGGTTGAGGCCAAAATAAATCTAATGAAAAAATCCCATGAGAAGATAAAGGATTGAACCCACTATGATGCACTATAAATATCCCATTTTCAAATGGGAACTTTATGCACTTGTGAATAACCGACGGGATGATATTCATGGAGCATAGCCATGGGTAGCCTAGCTTCACAAGGAATTGGTTAGATGATGGGATGATAGAGAATGAGATATCTAATTGCTTTGGTACAAATTTTAGAGGAAGAGTGATCAAACCTATCGTAGGGTGAGCAAAAGCATCATGAGTTTTTATCCATGCTTTTGATTATTCATAAGAATTTTGATAAATCTCTTGCACAAATAGGAATTTGTCAGTGAACACATTAGCTACACACATAGGATCAATGAGTATTCCTTGCACATGTTTTTCATTGATACGATTGATGATATACAGATGACCATCAGGTGAATTTCTAAGTGCATCACTCTGGGTGAAAGAATTATCAAGTAACTTAGTGGTTTGGCCCTTATGAGGTTGAACATATATTAGACCAACCATGCAATCTACTTCCTTCTCTTCATTATTTTCATCATTCATGTCATCACTCATTTTATTAGTCTTATCAACATTCATCTCATCATTCTTAACATCAAAAGCTTGCACAAAGTTGGATGAATGGTTGGGCATGGATTTGTAAAAAATTGCAATTTTTGGTTAGGTAGGGAAACAAGCTTATTTCCTTGATCATTAACACCACCCAATTGGATGTGATTAGAATCAATGAGGTCTTGAACTTTATGTTTAAGACACATACATCATTTTATATCATGTCCACTTGTGTGATGATATTGATAAAAGGAATTTGGATTGAAGTTTGGAGGTAAAGGTTTGGTTGTATCCACAGGTTTAACAGGAGGCAATCAAATTAGGTTCTTACTCAAAATTTGCAACATGAATGAATGGAGAGTGTCAGGTAATTGGGTGAACTACCTATATTTTGATATAAATTGGTATGGAGTTGGACTTATGGCAGAAACTTGAGGTTCAATGTGGTTGGTAGTTTGAGGTGTATGACACATGATAATTTTTTGTTTTGCTTCTTGAATGGTTGATAGTTGTTTTGAGGTACAAATTTAGATTTCTCAGTATGAGCCAATGAATATGCCTCTTCATATTGACTAATTGAATTCTGATAGTCATGAGTTGTCATACACAAATGTATGAAGGAAGGAAATTTCATTAATAATATTCTATCCCTTATGTCATTTTGCAAGTTATCAATGAACACTCTTTGGATATCCAAATCAGGAAGAGTAAGATTGATTTGTGATAAAAGCAACTGATAGTGGATTATGAAATCTATGACCTTTTCACCTCTCTTTTATTTGCATCACATTAAATTAGTTATGTTAATATTAGGGCCATTGATTACTTAGAAATGATTGAGAAATTCATCAACAATCTCATTAAATGAATTAATTGAATTATTTGGCAATGGGAAAAATAATTCAAAAGCCATGTATTTTAATGACCTAGGAAATATTTTAGCGAGGGGCTTATCCTCAAAAAATAAGTCACTACACAAGTCTGTATATGTTGATATATGATTGCTAGGATCCCCTTTACCATTGTACTTGTCAAATCAGAGTATCTCTATGTTTTGTGGCATTTGTGCTTTCAATGTTTCAAATGACAATGGGCTCCTTTTTACATATTGTGATGGTTGTACATTTTGGTTTTGGTTCAAAGTTGAGATTTGTTATTGAAGTGAGCTTATATTTTGCAAAATTTGGTTGATGATGGAATCATTGGTTGGCATGTTTTGTGAATGTGGTGAGTATGGTGGAAGTGTGTATGTGCTTGGTGGGCTACTATGTTGCAAATTTATGAGTTGGGATGAAACTTGAGGTGTGACATGTGAAGATCCAAAACCATAAGGATTTCTAGTGGAAAGACCTATTCTTAGAGTTATGCCAATGCTTTTTTGTGTTGTTGAAGCAACATTTATATTTGTGTATGTAGGAATAGAGGCTATAGTTGTAGGGATGGAGACTTGACTTCCTCCTTTACTTTGAGTATATCCCAAAACTTGAGCACAACTAACTGCAATAGGGATGTTGGCATCAACTATATGAGCTAGGCCACACAAAACATCTAATCCATGAGCATCACTAATCAATTTCCTCATGTTGTCTAGCATAGGGACCAAAAGACTAGCTAGAGATTCAATACTCACATAGTCTTGGAGTCCTTTGTTTTTGTCTAGTTTTTTCAATTTGACTTCAAGAACATGGGAAACCATAGTCTCAAAATTTGTAAAGATGGGTGTTTGTAAGGTTGTCATTGGCATGGAAACATCAGGAATAGATTCCAAAATGGGTTGAGTATTGACAACACTTGTCATAAAAGAGTTAGGAGACTCATGATCCACAATAGATGTGAACCCATCGTGGGATGCAATAAGTCTAGAACTATGTCTCATTGAAGTATTGGCAATAGAACACTAGGTCATGAAACTCATACAAGTTTCAAAACACTTAAGTGTACCCAAGATGAACACTAAAATGACAAATAAACACAAAAAAATAGTCAGAAACATAAATCAAGTCACATAAGCAAACAAGAAACAAAAAATACAGTTCTAGGAAAAATTTAGTTTGGCCAAGAATAATAGGACAAAGGCACCCAAGGGCATTTGAGTCTTGGTTAGGGGTTTTGGAATTTCAAAATTTGACTGTGTATAAAACTACTTAATGATTTTGAATCTACTTGCAAACAACTATAACAGTAAGTATTTTCGTAGAATTTTTTTAATTTATGCCAATTTGATGCAAAATGCAAGTATGCAAGGATTTTGAAGATATTTGAACAAGTTATGAATGCAACTTTTAGATTTGAAATACAAGAATTGGCTGATTCTAAGATGTAAAGGATTGAAAATGATGATTTTGATGCAAATTTGAAACAAAAACAATACACTTTATTTCACTTTTATGAACTATATGCCAAATTCCTAAAAAAATGCAACTACGAATTCCAAAAAAAAGATCTACAAGTACCTACAGATTGAGGAAACAGAGGCAGACAACTATGAAAAACTTTGCTGATGAACCTATACAAGTATAGGGTCACCTAGGGGCATCTAATTCCTTACTAAGGGGTTTGAAAACTGAAAAAATAAATGTTTAATTTGTTGTTTAAGGTTTCTAATTCTATTTGCAAATAGGTCTGATAGTGAATACTTTTCTAGAATCTCTCGATGTGATTGAAATGCAAATGTATGATAATATGTGAATAAAAATGAACAATTATGAATGCAATTTTTAATGAGAGTCTAATCTAAATCATTGAAACACACCTTAATGCAAGCTATTATGTAGTCTGAGGTGCAATTTTTTTGATTTTATGAGTTTTTAATGTAAATATGAAACCGGCCCTAAATGAGAAATGCAAGACAATATGATGCAAAACCTATATCTAGGGTTTGAAAGACCACCAATTTTAGAAGGCATATAATGTTAGGATTTTGGGTTCACCAAAATGAAACATAGAAAAAGGGAACCCTAAATTTGAGTGTATAAACCCTAGGGTCAATTAGTTTCCCTTTTTAAAAGTTTCATTGAGAATGGAGATGAACATGGTGAATAGATTGACTTTAAATCAAGAAGGTGAGTCAACTAGAGTTGGATCTACATTCTTGGGGCCTTGAAAATGGATTGGAGATGATTTGGAATGATTAACCTAATTAAGCTATATGTCCTAATATGATAAGTGCAATATTGTGGAAGCACATATACTAAAATAGTAAATTGCAAGAAGATCTGAGAAGTACTGGAGATTGTGCACCTGGCATAAAAAGTTGGATCTGGCATGTAGAGGAGGACTCAGATGCCTAGGGGCATATGGGTCTCTAATAGGAGATCCCAAAACTGATTTTGGGGTCCACTGGTGCTAGATTTGAGCTTTTGATTCTTGATTGTAGAGTTTTCAAAATGTCGTCAAATGATTCTATAGGTGAGTTTTTGTGGCTTTACAACTTTTAGGGCTTTGAATGCAACAATGGACAACTTATCTTCAATCTTCCTTCAATCCTCTTTAAACCTATAATGTGGACATGAAAAAATAGGGAGAATGTTGGGCTATTTATGGGCTTTCCTTAGTCAAACCTTGTGTAAGTGTTTCCACTTCCACAATGGTAATGCCAATGGTAGAAATGATAAGTGAAAAGAAGGAATGATGAAATCACAAAGTGATGCAACTCACCACCCTTCAATGGCTTCCTTGAAGGATTGAAGTCATGCACATCACCTCAAGGATTTGAATCTTGCTTGTTTGAATTCTTTGGAGACCTACAACAAGGGTTAGCCTTCACAAAAAATTGACATGATGTTGGATCTTAAATTTATGTAATAAATCATTGAAATGTTGCTCTTGAAAATAATATTTTCTCTATGCATGCTTGATAATTCTTTTTGCTAGATTTCAAATGATAAAATAACTAAGTATTTATATGCAATTGTTCTAATTTCGCAAAAATTAGATCTCAAAAGCTAACACTTAAAATTTGAATTTTGAATGTTTTTTATTATGGGGAAAAGAAGGTTTTGATGGGACCCAAAACCAATTAAAAATTGGTTTTGATGGGACTCAAAACCCATTACAAACAGGTTTTCAAGGGACTTGAAACCCGATAAAAGAAAGTATTGAAAAATATAAAAGGTGCATACCATCAACATCCTTAACAACAACAGCCATGAAGAGATAGAAAAGACAATACAAGATGCATGGAATAGGTTTTGGAGGGGCCTTAAACCTTTTACAACCAAGCGACAATTAAAACTCATGAAAACATTAATTTCAAGGATTGAGGTCCCAACGGGTGTGCTAGAATATGTAAGGGGGAAGTCAAGATGATAGGGAAATCAAACATAAATGAATTAAACAAAAGCTTAAATTCAAAGAAAGATTACGATTCCATACCCATTACTCATGAAATGAACAATATAAATTACTAAATTCAATGAAATCAAACAATGCAAATAAGAAGTATACAATGAATTTAATTAACTAATATTGTTACCCATATCATTTCGAAGTGTATTCACAAATGATGTTGGATTGTGTTGTATCAATGCAAAGCCTTCATTATGCATTTGCAAAATCTCCAATGTGCGTGAATGGTGATAGAAGATGTGTGTAAATTCTCTCAAGAAATCAATTGTCAATTTAGCATTACTTCATTGCACAAAAGATGTCAATTCTCTTATTGCTTTTGAGGATGGAGAGGATTTTTATATAGATTTTACGTTTTGACATGAACAATCGGGATTACATAGTAGAAGATCCCGATCAATGGTTCAAAACCATTGAGAGGAATTAGATGGGAAGAATCAATGGATTTAGATTGCACAATCAGTGTGATTGATGAAATTAAGTTGCATGTTTAGTGGAATTGAGGAAATAGATTGAGAGGTTAGTGGGATTGAAGAATAGATGAATCAGTTAGGAAATAGATGGATTAGTTAGCCAATTAGAGTGAGCAATCCGTGGTCATAATTTTCTTAATCACAAAAGGGGGTGAAGGTAATTAATTAATTAAGCTTTTTGAGTTAAACATGCAAGGAATGTTTGAATTTTACAAGTTATATTTTCTTGTTGATGATGTTTGAATAATTAATTTAATTATTTTGTTTTAGAAAGGGGGAAAGTGATCTAATTAAACTATTAAGTATTAATAATTTAATTGATTTAGGGAAATAGGGTAAATTAACGACATAATTAAATAATTGATGTTATTTAATTAATCAAGAGGAATAAATATTAAATAAATGATAAAATAATGAATTAATTAAATAATTTAAATATTATTTAATTAATAGAGGAAATTAGGGTTTTTGTTATAAATAATGTGAAATGCAATGATATTACATGATAATGATGTTGATGATGAGAAAATTTCATTCAAGATCTGTGATAAGTGTTAGGCTATTTTTACATGTCTACACATATTGGTAAAATGTTCACTTATAGAGCATAATGACAGTTGGTGAAATGGGTAGTTGTGAGGATGAGTTATTTGTAAGTGAATGCACAGGAAAGTGGGTTATTGGAAAAATATTTGACAAAGTGTCAAGTTAACCTCAAAAAGGATTTTTCAAATATTTAACATTCAATGCTCAATTAAAATGCAAGATGAAAAAAGGTTTCAATTACCAGTAAGATGGGTTTTTATCCAGGGGAAAAAAAATTCACTTGCTATGTGAAAATGCAGCTATAAATGCGTTTTTACAGGTAGGTAAAAAAAATGCATGGGATTTTCAAGTTAAAAAGACACATAAACTTTAGTTGCAAATGAAGAGGGAAAATAGAGAGTGAGGAGAATCTTCTAAATACCAATTAATTGCAGATCAAAGGGAGCTCAACGTTCCAAGTGTCAGATGTGGAATTAATTTGAATTTGCTTCTCCTCTTTATAGTGTCTTCTCTTCTTCATTTTGGGGGTTCCATATTCTATAGGTTTAGGGTATTGCAATTTTGTATAGGGATTGTCTCTAGAATTAGGATTTCTTCAAGTTTCATAGTTGAATGTTGTAATTTATTTTTTAATGGAAAGAAAATCAGTTTGCAACTTGGGATGAACTATGCCATACTATAATGTCTCTAGAATGTATGCATTATACTTTCAATTAAAGTAATTAAGGATTATAATGGTTTTTGTTGCACATTTTCTACAATAAGTACTTGGTTGATGTCTCTTGTTCAAGGAACATGTTAAAGTGTGCTCTCAGTTAAATTCTAAATATATTATGTTGCATTTAGGATCTATAAGAATGTTATAGATATGTCCTAAAGAGACCTCATTATTGTAAGGCAGTAATGGTTTAATGGTCACTGGTTTTGTGTTCATGCTATTACTAGATAGGTTATTTCATCTTGACTCTGTTATGGATAAGGCATTGGTCTAGTATGTTTTTTTTATGCAAACCTGGAAGGAATCACCATTGAAAAAGTTTATGAATCTTTCCCAATTTCATGTTTAGTTTATTTACGAATTTTATGTATCTTCATGGAGATTAAAGAACATAGAGGTTGTGCTTGGGAATGATTTGTTGTGACTCCTTTGTGTATCTGAGATGAAGATTTCTCTTAATTTATTTGTTCCACTAATACATAAACAATAATATATGATTAAAAAACTACTAAAAACTGCATATAAATGACTAAACATGATCATGTGACCATTAGTAGTTTATTTCCAATCATTTATAACGTGACCAGGTTGATGACTAAATTATTTTTAGTCATTTATTGGTTGTTTTGATTGATTGATTTGGTATTGTATTTATTCATTGACTATTGTAATTTGGTCACTTATTTAGTCATTTTTTATTCACTAATATATTTAGTCTTTGATTTAGTCATTGATTGTTGTAATATGGTCACTTATTTAGTCATTTTTATTATTGATTTCTATCCATTGGTAGTGTATTTAGTCATTAATTTTAATCATCATTTTGATCAATTTGGTAGTATATTTAGTCATATTTATTCATTGTTCACTGATTTCTATCAATTGGTAGTATATTTAGTTAATTTAATTATTAATTGACGTCAATTAGTAGTATATTTAGTAATTTTAATTGACTGATATTTGAATATTTAAACATAAAACACATAAATCATCAATTGCACACAATAAGACAACCATTGAGAAGGAAAAGTCAGTGAACTTTATTAATTAAAGAAAGGTGTTCTAGTTACAGCTTAGAAATAGAGTATTACAATTTTTATTTTCAATCACAAGACTGAAAATCTAAGTTACAATGCATAGAAATGACTGCAAGAAAGAAACTTGTCCAAAAAACTTCTGCAATGATGGAAACACATGCTTGCAGACCTTCAAAGCAAGTACATGCCCCTTTCATCTCTTAAAACTTCTACAACATGGGAAATCTTCCTAGAGAAAGCTGTAACATGTAGAATCCAAGGAGAGTGTTGATCATGTCCCATATATGAAGCTCTCTCCTTCAATGCAGTCAACAATAACCCTAAAATATTTCCTCCATTATATGCAATGTGCCATTTGATTTGAGTAACAAGGTGCTTCCTTTTCTACCATGAATGAAGTTGTGCCTCAATACAACCAAAAATATTACTATTAGTCTCAATTCAAAAAGAATAAAAGTTTACAAAGCTAAGTCCAAACACAACAAAAAGTTAAATCAATTAAAAAATTGTAGGAGACAAATCACATCTAGAAACATGGGAGAGCTATGAAAAATTGGAGAAATTGGCATGGTAAATGAAGACAATAGGGTATTTCCAGATTCAAGACTTTTACTTAATGTTTTCAAATAGAAGAAAAAAGAATCATTTATCTACCACCATAGCGAAAAGTTAGAAATTGAATTTTGTTTGCTAAACATGGCCCCTGGTACAACTATTAGAGTTTTTAAGAACCTTCAAGTATGTTCTAATTTTCACACTGCATCTAAATTCATCTCCAAGATTGTTGCAAGAGAAATTGTTTTGAGAGATGTGAACCTGTTGTCACCTAGAATTGCACCCTGTGCAAAGTTTACAAAAACTGAGCATTCTAGAGCAACATGGGATCATCTCAAGGCTGTGGGTCACCTATAGTTGAAATGAACCTCTGGAGAAGGCCGGCTTCCTTTGGGTATCACCTAGACTATTATTTCTTTGAGAGAAAAGAGGAAAAAGATGCATAAATTAAAAGACTACACTAGGGTGATACACCGAATTGATAAGAAATCATGAAATGAACACAGGAAGAACATACACTTGAAAGCCTAATTGCTATTCTCATAGCAACTTCTTTTAGACTTAATGCTTTAGTCCTCACAGGTTTGGCCCACATACACACCTCAGGAAGGAAAGCTTAATTTCACAGCTCTAAGATATGAACACAAAATTATAAAACATAGTTAAAGACTTGCATTGTTCAAAAGAAAGATACAGAAATGAGAATCAATACAAACATGGACACAAACTTCCAAGGTAAACTCTATGTTGTATTCAGGATTCCAGTTGAGTTACAGAAAAAAATACATTGATTGAGAAAGGATTGATTAAAAAAATCACTAACTCCTCAAGTGTGTAATCAGAATTCCCTACAAAAAAGAAAAAAATGCCTTATATACAGACTGATATCGGCCCATTAGGGCTTACAAAAATATCCTAGTTCAGAAAAATATCTATCTCAAATCTTTTGATCGAAACTAATGTTGAAGCCCCTGCGTGTCCATGATGGTGAAGAGTCATCTCCGAGGAAGCCTTCTTCAGATATCTTCAGCTACTGCATTCATTCTGATCCTATCGTCGTGTTCGATTGAGCTACCTGAGCTGCACCTTGAATGCTCTGAGCCTGCAATAGATACATGTCACCCTTCATCCTTTTGACATTCCTCAGACTGCCACGGTTGACCCTCAGACCTCTCTGATTGGCTGAGTGAACTACACGCAGACTCCTGGGCGGTCAAATTCCTCAGTTGAATTGCATCTCGGTGAGACACTAGAAGTGTCTCACCGATGCGATCAAACCCCTTCGCAAGCATCGACAACACATGGAGTCATCGCTAAGAGCTCCCAGTGAGGCCAAAAGATCATATCGATGCTACCGGAGCCATCAGAAAGACACCGTTTATCGCCAAGAGATCGCTAAGCATGAGTCGGAGATCCCCTATTATTGCCGAGACCATGTGATACCGTACATCACTAGATAGTCATTCTACATCGATAAGATTCATGTTAGGGAGACCTTCGCTGACGTCTCTAGAAGCCATCCTGTCGGGCTCCATTTAATCTGTCGGCTAGACATCCCTCTGTCGAGAAGAGGTTGTGCCGAAGGCACTTCAGCTTTGGTGAGCACACGAATCGTTTTACTTCGGCAAGACCCCCAGCTGTCGACGTGACCCCTTGTGTTGCCAAGACATTACGTAGAACTCCCCCTCCTCCTGGTGAATTCCTTTTCGTTCTGAAGGCTTCGCTGCTCGGTAAGACTCATGCTAAGGTATGAACCCTCGGCCGACTTCCTTGCTTTCGACCTGACTCCCACCGTTCGGGAAGAAGTCTTCCCAAGCTCCTTGTGTTATGCCGAAGGCTCCTCTGTTGTCAGTGAGACCCCACCTTATTGTCAGGACATCTCGGCGAAAGTTTCGTTACACCGAAGGCTTCTTTGATTCGGGGTGACATTTTCGTCTTGACAAGACATTTCACTGAGAACCTTTCTTTTGGCCGAAATCACTTCTTTCATTTCGAAGGCTCCACTACTCGGTGAGACTCTTGCCGATAACACCTTGTATGTCGCCAGGACTTTCCGCTGTCGGCAGGACCTCCGGGCGACATCCTCAACTGTTGGCGAGACCTCTTGTGTTCTAGTGGGGCCTCCTTTCGATCGGCAAGACTTCTTCACTCGCTGAGACTCTATAACAAGCCCTTGACTTTTGTCGAGCTCCATTTCGGTTCAGGGAGACATTGTGAAATCGCTAAGACTTCTCAGCGATATCACCTAGTCGTACCGAAGGCCCTCTTTCCCTTTATGCCGGGGAGACTTTGTCGGCCAGACCTGTCTCGAGACTTGCTTCTTTTGATTATCAGGGAGACCCTATGACCTCGGCGAGACTTCTTAGCGAAGCTCGCTTGCTTTGCCAAGATCTCCTGACTTCAGCGAGACACGATGCGCTCGCCGAGACCTTTTGTCGAATAAAAGAACCTCCGCCAAACTGAAACTTGTTGTTGCTGAAACTCTATCCGATGTCTTGTCAACAGGGACCATATGCTAACCCCACTCGCCGTGACACTCCTGGGGTCTCGACGACTATGCCCTTAGAAGATTTTCATGTTGAATCTAAACAAGGCATGCTTCCCAACTGAGCTCCCTGTGACCTAGCATCAGATTGATGACCTTTGCCCTAGGCAAAATGATCGATTTGGCCTTCTCGAACCTGTTAAACACAATTTTCCTTGCCTATTGAGCCAGAGGGTAAAAATTTAGGCAACAATTCTAGCGACCTTTGCTGGATGTTTGCCTACTGAACATGAGAACCAGTGACCAAGGGTATCCATTGGGCATGGAGTCATTAGAAGCTTAG
This sequence comes from Sequoia sempervirens, assembly GCA_007258455.2. Lineage (NCBI taxonomy): Eukaryota > Viridiplantae > Streptophyta > Pinopsida > Cupressales > Cupressaceae > Sequoia > Sequoia sempervirens. The sequence goes on along the minus strand of VDFB02049318.1, from coordinate 3,835 downwards.
AAAACAAACAAAATATCAGTCTTGCACATGGCCTCAACCTCATGAGATCCATGAGTCGTAACAGGTTGCCAAAATGAAACAAGGGAAAACGATAGAGAGAAATACCGCGTCAAAACAACATTCAAGGAATGGAGCAAAACCGAAAACAAGCAAACCATAGTGCGAAGCACTTATTGAAACATAAAACCTAACTAGATATGTACAAGAAAGGCACTTATCAGGCTTGAAAGCAGGGTTTAAGGTGTATCTCATTGACTGGGATAGGAAGAAAATCCCCTTTTGTCGTAGCCAGTTGATAAGCATTGTGCTCCTTACAGCCTGTGATAATAAATGGACTAGTCCACATATTGTCGAACTTAGTGTGATGGCCAGGCCTGCTTTTAAGAATGTCCCACCTGAGCACGAGCTCTCCCTCCTTAAAAGACTTTGTTGTAGCCCCTTTGTCGAATGTCTTCTTTGTCTGGAGCTGATGATACTCTAAAGATTTCATTGCTCTGTCCCTTGATTCTTCGAGCTCCATGAGCTCTGCATACCTTACAAACATTGGGTCCTGTCCCTCAAGCATCTCCAACTGATGAACAATGTCTAGAGCTGGAAGCTCCACAGATAGTGGCAATCTCGCCTCCTTGCCATAGACCAACACATATGGCGAATTACCAACAGACCTCTTAGGGGTCACTCTATCTGCCCAAAGTGCATTCTTTAAACTACTGGGTCAGGTCCTTTGGCTGTCCTTTATGGTTCTTTTAATAATTCTAATGAGGTTCTTATTCGTGCTCTCAGCTAGGCCATTACCTTGAGGGTAATAATTTGAAGATGTGCTCAAATGAATGCCATGCTTAACGGCCCAGTCGGTTACCCTTAGACCAGTGAATGCAAGGGCATTATCAGATGTGATGGAGTCAGGCACTCCAAACCTGGTGACTATCTTCATAGAAGTTCAACACTGAGGATTCTTTTGCTTCCCTCAATGCAACCGCTTCTGTCCACCTTGTAAAATAGTCAGTGGCTGTAAGTACCCATTTGTGACCAGAACTGGAAGGTGGATTCATTGGTCCAATAAAATCAATGCCCCATCTCATGAAGGGCTGCTCCACTTGAATTGGATGCAGGGGCATAGCAGGCAGCTTTTCCTTTCCTGAAAATAGAGCACATTTGATGCACTTTCTTGACCAAGCATATGCATCCTTGAACAAGCTGGGCCAGTAGTAACCAGCTCTCATGACCTTCCAGGCAGTAGTTCTAGGAGCAAAGTGACCTCCTGCAGCTCCGTCATGAAACTCATGAAGCACTTTTTCAATTTGGTCACTATGAATGCATCTTAACAGGACATAATTCAGATCTTTTTTAAAAAGAACATTGCCCATCAACACATATGGTATGGACTGCAGTCTAAAGTATCTTCTTTTGGCTCTGTTCAGACCTAATGGGCATTGACTAGTTTGTAGAAATTGGGTCATGTCTTGGACCCAATTAGTTATCCCCATGGGCACATCATCTTGAGCATTCTGAGGCTCATTTGTATTGGCAAGCACAACATCCTTTTCTAGTTTACTTTCACTGCTTGACCCTGAAGAAAGCTATTCACAAAGACCTTTACCTCTAACTAGTTTGGTGATCTTGATGTCTATGTCATACCCATGACCTTTGGTGACCCATCCCGCTTCTTTTTTCATTTAGGTCTTTATTCACCAGAACTCCTTCACACTTAAGTGCCACCGAATATGTATTTTATTGTGAGAAATCAAAGGCTTGAATTTCTTTTTAGGGCTTTTGATCACTAAGCGACATGCCTCTCCACAAAGGAGTATTTTGTCTCAGAGTCGACCAAATCTTGATCGAAAATGCATATTGGTCAGCTTCTAGATCTTCTCTCATTTTTGAACCAATATTGCAGAAATGTTACTTGTGCTACCATAAGCATACAAATAAAAAATCTTTGAAAATTAGGATTTACTCACATGGAGTCAGCCGCTAAGGCCTCCTTAACCTTTTCAAAACTATTCTTGCATCCTTTTTCCAACTAAAGATGACATTTCTTTAACATAGTCAAGTAAAGGTTGTAACATTTGCAACATCGTGGATGAATCTTCTTAGAAAAGTTGATCCGCCTGTAAAGCCTGGTGAGACCCTTCTGGTGATTGTGCAACTCAGTGCTCACTCTTTCGTGGTCAATAGTGATTCCGCCACACTATGTGTCCTAATAGTTTCCCTTCGTGGACAACAAAGATAATTTTCTTTGGATTCGTGGAGATAATCAACTCTACATTTTTCAAACACTTGCCTAAGATGTAATAGATGTTCATCAACATTCTTAGAATAAACTGCGTGGATGTCATCTAGGTAAATCAAAGATAATCTTGTTGATCAAAAATTTGAAACGCCATGTCCATGGGTTTCTTCCTAAACATGGCACCAACATCGATTAAACCAAAAGGCATCCTTTTGTATGCCATGGTGCCCCATTTAGTTGTAAAAGCAGTCTTAAACTGGTCTTCCTTTTTAACCAGCACCTGATTATATCCTGAAAAACCATCTAGTAAGGAAAACCTTTCAGAACCAGCAACCTCTTGTAAGATTCATTCCATGGAGGGCAGTGGGTAGTGGTCTTTTAGAGAGGATTGGTTAAGATCCCTGAAGTCTACACAGAGCCTTATCTCACCACTTTTCTTTCTAATCGGTACAAGATTAGAAACCCATGAAGTGTGCTTGATAGGGAAGACAATACCCCCCTCAACTAGTTTAGTCAGCTCCTCAGTCATTAGGGGTTCAATTTTAGGATTCAAAGGCCTTTGCTTATGCCTTATTGGCTTAGCGTTAGGTTCTAATTCAATTGTATGCTGAGCAATATGGGGATCAAATCCTTTCAAATCTGAATACTCCCAAGCAAAAACAACATGAAACTCCTGGCACAAAGCAACAAAAGCTTGTCTATCTTCAGGTGAAAAAAGTTTGCCTATTTTAAGGAGTTTACCTTTAAAAATATCCAGCTCTTCATAGTGTTCTTCTTTAATTTGTAGGCCGGCTCTACCCTTTTTAAGCTGATTATTGGTACTGAAAATTAACTCCAAGGTAACAAGGCCTTTGGGTAATTTATTTGTCCTTAACTGTATGACCTGATCACCATACTGCTGCTTGAGTTTTGCTTGATTCACCATGGAGAGCTGATCTTCCTCAAGCAAGAAGGAAAGGATCTACTCATCACTGTCAAATACTTGCCATTGAATGTTGTTGCTAGGAATTGATGGTCTGACTACAACCTTGACATATTGCTGCACATTCTCTTTTCTGATGTCATTTGGAATATCAAACTGTGCTCCAATGGCTGCGAGCCTGTCAGCATGCTTGTTCTGATTTCTTGGGATAGACACTAAATTAAAGGCATCAAATTCTTCAAGCATGTTCCACACTATGTTTCTATAAGATTTCAGTGTGTCATTTTTAGCTACATTTAGGCCCCTTACTTGATTAACAACTAATTCGCTATCCCCATGGACTTTCAAGTTGGTTATTCCTCTCTTTCTTGCCCACTCTAGTCCTTGAATAAGGCCTTCATACTCAACAGTGTTATTGGAGCATGCAAAAGCAAAACAGAATGTAGAGTAGTACCTATCACCTTGTGGAGAAAACATTGCACCTCCTCCTGCTCCATTTTTACTTCTAGAACCATCAAAGAACATCTCCTAAAGTCCATTAAGCGGTTGCAATAACTGATCTGCATCTTTCTCCAAGTTTGGAATCTTTGTATCAGGCTCAAGAATGATATAGTTGCCCATGCCAGCATCTTGAATGAGGTCCTCAGGACTGTCCGATACATTCTCAACTGCCCATTCAT